>VZUA01028120.1:0-13687 GCA_013401035.1 Horornis vulcanius
ATGAGCAATTTGTGTTTTACTCAGATGCAACTTAATTCTACCATTAGACTTTTAATTGTGAGGAATTCTATAAACATCTACGTTGAGATGTAGTTTTATACGTTTTTGTACTGATTTCCTCATGATGTCAGCATTATGGTAACAGGATTAAAAAAGTATTTTCTGACGCTTAGAGACAAAACTCTTCCTCAGTTCCTGCAGAGAGCTCAATTCCTGCACTTGCTCATGATATTCGTGCTTGATTTGCAACACAGAGTGGTGGCACTCCTCTTTCAACACACTCTCTGAGCTTTCTGGAGGACAGACTAAAGGTTGCAATTCTGTAAGAGTGAAAATTGGAGGAACCTCAATGATGTCTTTTGGTAACATGTAAGGAGCCTCAAACATTGCAGAACCCTTTATGGCAAAAGAAAGACCAGATCAGCTTTTCAGGACAACAGAAGCTCTTCTTTAATTTCTCTGGCACTCTGTCTCATTGCTACAACTGTTCCCTGCCTTCTCCTGTTCTATTTTTTTTTTTTTTTATTAGCATATAAGGAAATATGTTTGAAGTCTAAGGCAAGGTTTCGCAGCAAGAACTATTTCTGCTGTAAAAGAGGAGTTTCTCATGATGGTGTGTGACACCAAGACCATGAGCCTGCTGGGAGATGCTTGTTTCCCTTCCATCTGCATTGCACAATCTTCTTGAGGTTTATCAAAGGTATTCCTCTGCAAGCCAAAGGAAATCTGAGAGCAGTCATTTAGAAACAAAGCCACATGGCTTCCTTTATTTTCTTCAGATTTCAAAGCAATCAGTCACACTCACTGGAGTACTTGCAGGCCCTTGCTAGGTCGCCAGCAATGAGCCTTCTGAACACAAGCAAAGAATCCTAATGCTATCTAGATCATATTTCCTGTAAAGAAAGCAAGAAGAAAGCATGTGCTTTATTCCCTGATATTTACCAGTAGGCTTGTTCCATCCTACAGCAGTGCTCATCCCTCAACGTTCACTTAAACTGTGCAGCAATGTATTACATGTTCAAGCAAGTATGTAGAGAAAAATTCCATTACATTCCTGCAACAGCTTATTCTTCCAGGCAGTCCATTTTGTCTCCCATAGTCAGTAACCACAGCAAAGGGTTGTCAAAAGAAATCTTTTAGTTATTTTAGCACACAGTCCAGTTACCTCTGCTTGTTACCCTTGCTTGCAGAAAAGCAGAGGGTTGCAGCTTTCCTGCTATTACCCTTTTAATAAGTTAATTTTAATTCAATGTGTTTACTGTCAGTTGTCAAAGATGGGAAAAGCTGTTACAAAGCTTAAAAAACAAAACAAAAAACCCTCTGTGGCATATACCTCCCCATGAAATGCATGCATACCTGGCTGCATCCAAGATGCTTTAAATAGGTCAGGAGAATGTCATCGTGATGTTCCCTAGCTGTAAAGGAAATTCAGACATTCATACCCCAGACACTCAACCTGTATTTTCTCAGATAAATACCATCCTCTGTATTCCCTTCAAACTTCCTGCAGAAACTGTGCATCCCTGTAGCACCTTCCCACAGCACAAGGCCCAAAAATATTTCAGGCGGCAGCAGAAATTCAATGGCATCGGTAGGTGGGTGGTGAACAACTGAGTTGTGCATCACTTGTATATTCTTTCACCATTACTATCATTTACCTTTCCTTGTCTGTTCTATTAAACTGTCTTTACCCAAATTCCATTTAATCTTCTTCCCTGTGTGCCCTGTCCCACTCTGGGGAGTGAATGAATGGCTCTGTGTGGTGTTCAGCTGCCCAATGGGTTAAGCCGTAACAACTTCTAAAGGGAAGTTTATTTAGCTTAAAGATCAGCCCCTAACATTCCAGTTTATGACATGCCTAAGGGTAAAGAGCCTGAAATTTGTACTGACTTCCTACCCAAAGGGGCAAAATTCAACTTCTACTGCTGGGTAGAATCCAAGTCCTTTCTCCCTATACACAAACTTCAAGCAGCTCATAAGTTGTTTGAATAAACCTCACCTTTTCTTGGATCATCGGGTATGTACAACATGAAATGAAGCATCTTTGAAAGATCCTTTTAGCAACTGTCATTGTTTCATCATTATATCAGTTTTAAATGTTATGCCATTGGAAATAACACATCTCTCTTGCTTTAATGCATCCTAAGCATTCCCCTTTTCTCTTCAAGGTTTAGTTAGTCCACCCAAGGGTTCAAACTCTCAAATTCCTCTCACTTCTTTCTTGCAGCTAAAGATTTCTGGGATATACAACCTAAATTGCCTTTCTTTCTTCAAGTGGATTGTTCCAGCTGCAGTCACAACACCAGCTCTCCACCCTCTGCACAGACGCTGCAAATTAAACTTTCAAGTTCCATTAGGAAACAGGATAAACTCTTCCTTCCACAAATCTCACTTGCATTTTCAGACCAGTAAGAAAGTGAAGCCTTGCCAAGATGAAAGACCTCGGTTCCACTGACATGCAGGTCTTCCCTTAAAACGGACCTTGAGGATTGAAGCCATAGGATTCCAGTTGCCAACACTGTGGCCACCATACATCAATCACTGCTTACAGCCACTACCAAGCTGAGGGTCAAGTTTCTGAAAATGTCACCAAACCTTTTCTGGCATAATTTAAAAACACAAGTCTAGGAACATGACCCTGAGCATACAGTAACACCAAGTAATGCCAAAAGCAGCTGAAATGGGTGAGGAATAGACCATCTTGGCAGTACTACTGAAATGCATATGACCAGAGGGCCTCAGGATCTTCTTGGAAGAACAATAGTAAGGGATGTATTTCTCTTTTCCTTGTTCGAGGATGGCAGAAGGCAACTACCTGACAAAATCCTGACAGGACAGTAATGGTAATTATCCCCTCTCTTGGTAACATCATCCAATCAAATCATGTGATGCACATTCTGTAACTACTGCTAAGAAGTTTCAGCCTTACTCTGAAGGGAAGTTCACAGAGCTCTCCACCAACTGTAGCAAAAGCTGGAAGATATAACTGATTTGTGCCAACAAGGGCAGGTTACTTGTACAACATATTATTAAAAAAATACATAAATCAAACTGCATAATAACCACTAGAAGATCTTGGCAACCACAGACAGCTCCACTCTGCAACAGTGTGTAATTGCAAGGTGGTCATTTAATGTTTCAGGCTCTTTGTGTCACCACTGATGGTCCAAGGTCTGACAAACTCAATGCCAGCAATGCATGTGGCCAATAAACCCTCACACTCATGGACAGCTGCTATCAGCACACAGCACCATTCACCTGCTATTCCTACACTGGGGGAAGTCTTCAAGGCTGCATGAAGCATCAGGCACTGCAGTACCAACCTGCAAACACCAAAATCTCTTAGCATAGAACAGAGAAGATGGTCTTGGGGGATATTGACAAAGGGTTGTGTTAACTCCTTCTTCCTCCAGCAGAGCAAGATACTGTCAGCTTCATCACATCTCTGTCCAGAACTGGTAGACACTGAGGGTTTTGATTAATGTTCATATTGTTGACCCTTGATCACTTCTCCTGTGCTAACCCAGTGGATCTATACATAACCACACCAACATAAAAACTGGTGTGTACCTGAACTGTTCCTTCCTCTACACAACTCTCTCCCCACCACCAGGTTCTGATCATTTTCTGTTGTTACTGTTGTCCCTTCTCCATTTCAGTTCTAGACCTCTGAATTAACTGCATAGGCACCTTCCATGTTACTTCTGCTGATCACAGGAAGCTCCTCCCCTCTATTTATCAAGGTTGAAGAAAGCCACAATCTGTTAAATGCCATCTTCACAGCCTTGCACTTTACCCAGCTGGAATTAGTCATCAACTCCTCCCCACCAATGCTGGCTGCAAGCCTCCTGCATTTACACACATACCCATCTACCCAGGAGGAGCTGCTAATACAGAAGACAATCCCTCAACAGCAAGGAAGGTTTAAAGCAATACCATACCGAAATCTCTGCCTGACGCACATGGGTAGAACAGCAGGGCAAAAATAAGACTCTGGGGTAAGAATAACACCACACAGGATATCAGAAGAATCATTAGAGCCCCCAACCTTGGGAAATGTTAAGGGAATTTAAGCCAAAGATCCGTCAGATAGGACACAACATAGTTGATTTTGCCACAGGCTAGAGAAGATAGTAAGATATAGCAAACAAGGGTTACCTATTCTATCAAGTTCTTGCCTGCCATGACAGCCAGTGTGGCTTTCTTACCTTCCTAACTAGTACATATCCATCTGTTGGCTCAAAAGGTACTTCAAATTAAGAGGTTTTGGATAAGAATCATACTTTCCGATTCTCAGTTTTCGTATCATCCACCACTGCCATCTCACTCCCACCCTCCCTCAACCACCTGAAAGTACCCCCAGGGGGATCAATGAGAATGACACCTACAACTTGAAAATAAATTATTTTTCCATTTTTTCTCAAGTCAAGCAACTTCCAGCCAGTTCAGCTCCAGCAGCTGAGGAAGCCCTTGCAAATATGAGCTGGATTCTTCACTTCCCAGTGCTCCACTAGCACAACCATACAGCTTGGACAAGCAGCTGAGTATTGAACTACAACTTAAGACAACCTGAAGTCAGGTGTCTGTCTGCACATCAACCCATCAGTTCTGCAAGTTTTATGCTAGCTCCTCCTCTGTCCTATCACTACACTTGGGGTAAAAAGTGCAGTTGTAGAAAGGCAAGCAGAAAAAAGGTTCATGTGCCCTAAGAGTCCTATACACTCTGTATAAGGAACAAGATTTTGAAGCATTCAGACAACTTATTCTCCCCACTTTCACTGCTCAGAAAAACTTGCATTATCTTCCAACTGAACCATTTTTATATTTATGTTTAATAACCTCAAAAGGCTTATGAAGAGTTTTGATGGTTTTTCTCAAAATATGAAGGTTGAAACTGCACACCTTTTAGAAATTTATTCACCAGGGTCAAACCATACTAAAAAAGTAAACACCATTTCCAAGAAAGCAATGAAGAACAAGGTACTTGAGCACACTAAGAAACATGGTGCTTGTTTACATGCACATTTCAAAGCAGAAACTTCCAATTCTAATTAAAAAATGCTAATTTTGAAACAGATTTCAGAAGACCAAAAATTTGTTATTGATGGAATAACAAGCCTTGAAGCAAAATACACTTTACTGCATTAATGTCAAGTGCTTGATTGTTTTGACAGTTTGTAGAACAGATTTAATGGAGTTTTCCTACATATTATGCATCCCAGCTCTTTTGCATACAGCAAGAGTACCTTTAAAGGAGGTCATACATATTGAATGAAGTTTTGGCAATAAAATCTGACAAGTTGTTGAAGCTAGACAGATGTATCCCACTAACTCTGGAGACAATGTTGTCAAGAGACACTCTCACATCCTAATTTTGTATTACACTTGCACATGTTTACATCCACACACTGAGGACCACTTATATATTCCAACTTTTTCCAAATTAAAATTAATTTAACTCCATACCCCACAGAACACAAATAACAAGGTTTGACACAATTTATGTTCTGGTTCTTGTAATCTAAAATACCCAAGAACACTGACAACCATCCCATAAATACTGACTCCTCAATCTTTGAGATTTTAGTGTCATATTAAAAAAAGAGTGTTGAAAGAAAAATTCACTGTTTAAATCATAATCTATCACAGAATTGATTTCTGCAGCTGATACCTATTTAACATAGAAAGAACACAACTTTTCTGAACTAATCCTTTAAGTGTCACACAGGGTCTTTCATTCCATAAAAGCCCTTCAGAAATCATGCACTTACTCTTATGCCTCATAACCTTTGGTAATTACCCACAAACTCCTGATGATTCCACCCAAATCAAACTGCTGTGTATTTCTTCCTTGTGTTCTAGCCTCAAGTTCTCTAATTCACATAAGAAGTCCCATAAGAAATTCTAGAAGACTTCCNAATAGTTAATTAATAGAACATTAATAGTTCTGCAGAGAAAGAACATATTTGGCTTGCTTTCACTTTCCACGCTTGAGACCTTTTCACTTTCAGAACCTTGTTCAAGCAAAGAAGATAAAAATAGAGGTAGGAGAGACTCCTTCATTCATATCTTAGCACCCATTCTTATGAACACAGCTTTTCCCAACCGCTCCAAGGAATGCTCCTAGAACAAGTCCAACCTGCAGTCCAACTGTCTCCCCAAAAGATTCTTGTCCTGTGATCTCACTGGTGATTGTTTCCAGGAGTTACTGCAAAGACTTCTCTGTGCAGCCTCTCCCTCTGCTGCTACTTGTGTTACCCTGCGAATCCCACCCCACCCATCCCAAACTCTTGCATATAACATTCAAGAGAATGATCACCTCCCACCATCACTCATCCAAACCACTGTGGCTGAGATTAGAAAGCCAGCATTTGCTCACTACTGATTATTTTTACCCCAAGGCTCAGGCTGGTCTTTTGCTTGTCCTAACTTCAGCTTGCAAAATATTGTGCTTTATAATCCCAAATCTGCATTTTCAGTACCTGTGTCATCTGTTTGCACCAATGCCTCATTCACCACTGTCTCATCCAGCATCCTTCATACAGCTATTCATAAAATGTACATGCCCAATGTGTGTATGGTAAACTGAGGAAGAATCAGAGCATTTCAACAATTAAGTAGCTGTGATTCATCTCTATGCTCCAAGTACTGATAAACACACCAAAGGAGAAGTCAACCAGGTTGAGGAGTCAACTGGTATTTGCAAGAAACAGATACTTTGTAGGGTATCCTACCAAAGACAGAACACCATGCTGAAAAGCAACACAGTTTAGATTTGTTTCC
This sequence comes from Horornis vulcanius, assembly GCA_013401035.1. NCBI lineage: Eukaryota > Metazoa > Chordata > Aves > Passeriformes > Scotocercidae > Horornis > Horornis vulcanius. The sequence goes on from VZUA01028120.1 coordinate 6,784, forward strand.
ATTGGCTTTCCAGGTAGGAAGGAAATCACTGACTGAATGCCTTTCACTTCCGTGGTTGCAGCCAAGTGGGAGTGAGCCTCAAGTCCCAACTAATAATCAACAGGACAAGAGAAAACAGTTGTGCCAGGAGAGGTTTAGATTAGATGATAGGAAAAATTTCTTCACAGAAAGTGCCGTCAAGCATTGGAACAGGCTGTCCAGGGAACCAGTTGAGTCACCAGCCCTGGAGGTATTTAAAAGATGAGTGAATATAGTTTAGTGGTGGACCCAGCAATGCTGGGTTAAGGGTTGGATTCCATGTTCTTAGGAGTCTTTTCCTGAAGCTTGGGCTTTGATCCATTGCAACATCTTTCCTAGCACGTGTTTCCAGAAAATTCTAGATTGTATCACTTGAGGCATCATCTGAATGTAAAGACTTTTGGAACAAGGTTTAGGTTTTACCCCAGGTCAAACATTTTTTTTCCTCAATTCCACATGTACTGATTAGATTTGACTACAGAAGGTTATTTAAACAAGAACCTTGAAAAACTCAATTTCTCCACGGTTCCCTAGCACACACCTCACCACCTGCACAAGGCCATCTTTTTCCATAAGAGGAGTCCAGATCAGAAGTTCCACGGCTGGAAGTTGACCAAAAGGCATCCATGCCTATCTCAGGTGGTGGAGGAAAGCACTTAACAAGTCTGAGTGAAGAAAAGTCTGCACACCACAGAGAGCCTACACCACCCTCCTCCAAAAACCTGTGCTCCTGGCCCCATTCCCCTGTCAGAGCTGCACTTACTGAGCTGACCAGCTGAAGGATTACCAAAACTTTCCCTTCCAGTTGCTTTACTTAGGAGAGAAATCAATTCCCTGAGCTGGTGGACGGCCCTACATCACACCAGCACCTGGGTGAGGGTAGTAAGGTCCAACTTCCAGCCACAGTGCAGGATTAGCAAAACTTGGGCCAAGAGGTGCCCCACCCTACAGAGTTCATTTGCATCTGCCTTCATTAGGTGGCAATTAAAAAAGAAAGTGACTTCAATGTTTCTTGAGAAAAGCTACACCTGAAAGCCTGTTTCAGCACTTTGTTCAAAAATTGCCTCAGTTTACTTCCTTGTGACAAGTTCAATATAAGTAACTTTACCCCACAAAAAACCCAATCCAGTATCCACTGTACTTCGTATTTCTCAAAAAGAAAAACACACAACAGATTCATACGTTTAAGTTTACTAAAAGCATCTTAATATGGACCTGTAATGGTCAATACTAATATGCTTTTAGTAAACTTAATAATCCGAAATTTTGTTAAAAGGTCTGCCAGGCAACATAAAACATGGCTTTTGTCCACACTTCTCTTTTCCCCCATCCCATATACCCTCATTTACAGAACAGCTGTCCTCAATGGGCAGGAACCACACTGGAATGCCAATGTCCTGATCAGGACTGGAAGAGAGAAATTTTAAGGAACAACCATCCCTCAAATTCAGAAAGCAGATTTTCCTTTCTCACATTATCAAATTCACAACAAATCTGCCATTCACTTCAAATACAGACCTTGGAAAACAAGAGGGAAACTCAAATCCTTAAGGAGAGCAATTCATGACTGACAAGGGCCGCTTCGTGTTTTTACTCACTGCACTTCATGTCTGCAGCTTCTGATTTAGGAAAATTTGAGATGACACCAGCCAATTGACTCATGCAGGATTCGCAGAGCTTGAGTGTATTATGAACATCCCACAGAGAAGCTGTTTCGATTTTGGATGGAATACACAATTAAGTTGAGCAGTTTTTAAAGCACGCCCTTGGATGTCACCTTCAGGAGAGCTACAGGAAGTTAATCATAATCGGCATTTATCACTTTTTAGCCTGCTCTCCTAATCCCGGCTGCGTGGTCATGCTGAGTTTCCGCAGCAGCCTGTACCGCAGAGGTGGCTGCCTGAGCCAGAACCTACACTTCAGGCAGTGTAGTATATATAAATGAAGAGCTCCAACTTTATATAGCTAATAAATTACAGGATCTACATTTCATTTGGCTTTTCCTGTCGATGATAACTTCAAGTTGTGTAATCAAACACCAAAACGCCCCCATACATACAAGTAAAACGTGCAAGTGTTACCATTGACAGATCTGAGTTGGCAATTTAAGAGTTAATCCTGGAGCAGTGTCCTCAAATAACCCTACGGTAGCTTGATATTACAGCTGAACATGCTGCCTCTAGTGCTTCCAGCTACTGCTATCAAATGCTCTGTAGCAACTTTCCCTGCTGTAGCCACTACTGCAGTCACTAACACCGAAATGCAATTAAAGCTGGCATTTCCAGCCTCATCCCAGTCCCCTGGGAGCTGCAACCTTTCCTCCTCCCAGCATTGCCGCACCCTGGCAGAGCCAACTGCGGCCCTGGCAAGGGAAGGGCTGTGGAAGTCATCTTGGCACTTTACAAGGGACTCGGGAAAATGTTAACCTTCCGTATCAGCTGGCTCCCGAACCGCTCAATTTTCCTGTTAAATCTCAGGCTTTCCCATGTTGCGGACGCAGCCGATTGTGTAAACCAAATTACAGCACACGACAGCGGTAATTTCTCCATTCCTCCTCTGTTGACATTTACACGGGCAATTTATCGCCTGCTAAAATTACCACTTCCCCCGTCCAATCCCAGAGGGATCCCTGCTCGGGGCGGAACGCTGCTGTGCGAGCAGATGCCATCTTTCAGATGCGAACACCAAAGCCTCAGCTCCATTTTACAGCGCCAACCTCCCCATATTCAAACAACTCGCGTTTTCAAACTACGTTTTGCCACAACAATTATTATTACTATTTACAGGTCTGTATTGAAGGTACTGCTTTTTCTGCCCATCTTGCTTTTCAAGCAAGATGGAGAGGAAATGATGCATTTTTTTCAGCTTAATACATTCTCCTGGAAGCCTTTCCACACAAATCTAACCCTGACAGATCATTTTGTTCCATCACAGTTTTTTTGATACCTGCATGCCGCAGTCAGACCATGACTACTTCTGCCTGCAGCATGGTCTGCTCTACACCTACACACACAAAAGAAGTTGATTTATTTATCCAGGGAAGAAAATAGGTAAGCCCCCTACTATTAACTGGATTTTTCCCTCAGAGCCATAAACTGCCCAGGAGAGCATTTTCAGATGACCAGTCCAAACATGTGAAATTCAGAAAGAGAATTCCTTTTTCTTCAAGTACATCTGTAAACCAGCAGCACAACTTGTACAAAGAGCAGAAAATAAATCAGGCTGAGACAGACCTATGACTGAAGCAGCTGATCCAAACAACACCTTCCTGCTTATCTTAAATCCATCCATTCAATATAATACAGAGAATCCCAGTAATAAGGTACTTTACAAGATGATCTAAGAAACCTCTTCTTTCATACAGGCATTTGTGGTCTGAATTTGCATATCTGTTCTATAAACAGAAAGAAAATGCAACTGAGCACAAAGCATTTTTGGCAACTCTACACTGCTTTTTAGAATGGTTGTTACTCTGAAAAGATTCAGAAAATCTTAGTCCTGGCTTGATCTACTTCCAAGCAAATTCGTTATTTCCAATTATATTTGGGGTAATAAATTATTACTGAAATGCAAGTATGAAGATTCTTTTAGTGAAGGCAGGAACTTTATAAACTTTTATGCTTCATCATGCATAACACAGATTTCTTTCAGAATCAAATCTCAAGTAGTTGGTCTACCCTGGTCACTTCCTAACAGTAATGGAAGTTCCTCTGCTGTGAAACTCAGATCTTGGGATGAAATCCATCTGATTTCTACTCAGAACCTTGCTGAGACAAGCACACTTACATAATGGAATTTCACTTTCTTAGACCAATTTAAGCCTGAGCAAAACCCAACAGAGACATTCTTGCGCGATTTTGTCTCATGTCATGCCACGACCTGCATGCTATATCTGCAGATAATCAGTCTTTCTCACCAAAAAACAACTCCTGAAGCTCCTGGCAAATACTGTCTGCATCTCAGAAAGTATGACTGCCTGGGAACTCACGAGGCTTCCACTGTGATCTCTCCCATCAGCAAAGAAAGCCTTTCACATATGAAAGGCTTGATGGTGGTGTTGAAAGATAGAGGGAGTGTATTCAAACAAGCAGACTCCTGAATTTTCTATTCTGAGAACTATTATACCAGAATACCACTCCCAACCTCTAGTTTACCTGACAACAGCACTGGGATAAGATTAAAATTTAATGTAAGTAAAATAAACAAGGCCTTAGCACAAATTCAGTACAATTTTCAGACCCTGTTTCACAAATCCCCATGGAGGGCATGCCCACCCTTCACTGTACACATTCATAACCTGAGAGACCCACGGAGTTGCTGAATTATCAGCCGTAGGGAAAAGCTCACTGCTTGAAATGTATCATCAAAACCGGGTTATTTCAGCACCTAACTGAGAGACATGGGAAAAAGAGTTCCCCATTTTATGAAAGCTTTACCTCAAACCCTGTAGTTACAGGGAGAGCACCCAACTTCTCAGCAGCAGGTCACCTAAGCATTTAGGCCAACCTATAAAACAGCAAGCATTTTACTACCCATCAGAGTTAAGCTCTCTAATTCCAGGGTCAAGATTAATGTTAATGGCAAAACAATGCCATTCCCTAATTACAAAAGGAAATGTAGAAAGCATTTCCTTCCAGTCCTTCAGATTCTGGAATTATTCTCCACTTTAATGAGTATTACCTCTATATAATGCAGCATTTCCTCCAAAAGAAACATACTTCCTTTCCTACCACTCAAACATTTGTCCTAAAACGAGATTTTATCCTTTCTTACCCACGGTTCAAGTGACATTCTTGCCATCATAGTACAAACCAAGACTTAATCAAAAGTCTCCCTGAAGCCAAACTCAGCTCCAATCCTCCTACACTTTAGGAGGCATACTTGGGGAAGTAGAGAACAGTCTAAATCTCACACATTAACCTTCTCTCTTTTCTAACAGCTGTACAAGATGGAAGTAAGACCTCAACAGCCCATTTCTAACGCTTGAATTTTTACCTAAGTATTTGCCTAGAAATTTAATGACAATGAAAGGAAAATTCCAGTAAACCAGATTTTCCCCCTCTTAATTCTATGTTCATACAACTTGTAGCTTTCTTAATAAAACTGGTTATGTCCTATCAAGCCCAAGTCCACACCAGTCCCAGAAAACTTTAGTTGAAGAAGTTCAGCAGTAGGACTCAACAACTAGGTAACTTTCTAGCCATCCTTCTCATGAGTACTATTGCTCACATCACTAACTAAACTAACAACATTATACTACTTCCCTATTTCTCCTCAACTGGTCCTACACCCTTACTAATATCTGATTTTTTGACTGCTGCTTGCCAATGTCAACAGATGAAGGACCAAAGCTCAATAGTACACCCAGTCTCCACCACAGGCTTCCAAAGGACAAAATTTCAAGCATTCCCCCTTCCCACTTACACTGCCCATTGCTTTTCTCCCACCAGTGCTCAAAGAAGAAAGAAAACATAACACACGAGACAATGAACAGACTGCAACAAGTGATGTCATACAGACTGCAAACTGATCAATCTACTACTCACTGTTCTGTTTAAGGACTGGACAAATTCATCATCCTTTTAACACCAAGCTGGCTGCAGCTATGCACAAAATGCAAGAAAAAGCTCCCCTTATCTAGCCGTTTTTAAAATATATTTTTAAAAGCTTTTTTAACGGCCTCTTTATGCTGTGTGCCGTGTAAGACAAATTACTGATATAGTCACTACTTTCAACGTAAAAAACCCATTTATATCAGAGTAGTATCTCTCCATAGCATCTTTTTTTTTCCCAACCACGCGTTATCTTCCACATTGATCTATGCTTTTAAGTTTGATCGATTAGCACCGGCTGTACTACAGCTTGTTCCTCTCCGCTTCAAGAACCCGAATGCTGAAACATCCGAAACCGTTCTTCACCAAAGACAATGAATGCAGGAGAAAGAATCACATCTTTTGTACGGAACAAAACCTTCTATCAGCTGCTACAGACTCGTGCTGGACGCTTCCAGGAAGTTCGTCCCAGTGGATAAGCCGGTGCTGGATTGTCCCAGCAGCGCCGTGCTGGGGACAGCCCGGAGCCGACGCGGCCCCTCGGGAACAGCGGCTGCGCTGCTGCTGCCGCACCAACACCTCCACGGCGGCAAAATCGGGCCAGACACGGGCAACAGACACACCTGGCATCCCCAGCATCTCAAACCAGCTTTAAAGTACAGAATCACCGAGGCTGGAAAAGTGCTCTGAGGTTGACCCTAGACCTAGCACTGTGTCAACCACGGCACAGGAGTGCCACGTCCAGTCTTAGCCTAATAAGCTCCAGGGACGGTGACTACACCACCTCCCTGGGCTGCCCATTCCAGTGTCTAATCACTCTTTCTGAGAATAAATTCTTCCTGATATCCAAACTAAACCTCCCCTGGCGCAGCTTAATACCACGTCCTCTAGTCCTATCGCTGGTTTCCTGGGAGCAGAGCTCGACCCGCACCTGGCTGCACCTTCCTGTCGGAGACTTGTAGAGAACGATGAGGCCTCTACTGAGCCTCCTTTTCCCCGGCCTGAGCTCCCCCAGCCGCTCTCACAGGACACGCGCTCCAGACCCTTCCCCAGCTCCGCTGCCCTTCTCCGGGTTCGCTCCATATGGAGCGCTGGATGGAGCCGGACCCCAGCATCCCTAAGCCTGCGGGGCAGGAACCCTCTCCCCAACTCCCCCGATCCCGCTTTTCCAGGCTGCGTTCAGGGCGTGTGGGGGGGTGAAACTTCCTATTAAGGGCACGGCGGCCGCGGGCTCGCAGCTCTGCGGCGCCGCCATGGCGGGGCCCTCCCTCGCTCCCTCCCTCGGGCCGCGGCTGCGCGCTCGGGGCGGCGGGAAGCGCCGCTGCCTCCGCTGC
>VZUA01028150.1:0-12581 GCA_013401035.1 Horornis vulcanius
ACTGCATCTTCACACAAGTGTGTAGTGATCCACCTGATCTGTCTTGTTTCCTAGGCTGCACAGGCACTTTCCAAAGAGAGAAAAAAAGTTAAAACATCCAAGAAATCAAAACTGAACATTTCTTTGAGCAGCCAGGTAAGATGGACCAGTCCTGGTGGTATCCAGTACCACATTCACACTGGGGGTGGGTGTTTGAAGTCTTCAGATGGGACCTCAGTACTGATGTCGATGCACAAAAACATTGACATTGTTTGCTTGAGAGATGTTTGTGCCAGAAGTAGCTCCTTTGAGATGTATTAACACTCTTGAACGGGGGAGGGTGATTGAAGCCTCGTGGTTCCTTCTCCTGTGAGAGTATTCAGCAGCAAAGGCTTCAGCACGCTGTAACCAGCAGTGCCTGTCCCTCGCTGTGCCTGCTGTCAGCCTCTGCTGTTTAGCACTCACTTGAGGCTGTGGTAGTGCAGGGTGCTGGGGCCAGGCACCTGTACACCCCCTGCACCCCTGCTTTACACTGGGATGACATGAGCTGCTTGATGGAATCCTTCTGTTGGACCATGTTTCAATGCCAGCCTGTTCTGATAAAAAGGGAGTTGAACTGTTAATACAGTCTAGTGCTGTCTGTCCCCATTTCCTTACTGTACTGTTCTTCCAACCTCGTGCTCTCCAGGCATGGTATTCGGTGTTTTGGAAACAAATGCCAGGTAAAAGTAGCAGTAGGATGAACGGGACAGGTCATCAGGACTGAGACTTGGGATATTGACAGTCTAAACAATCTGTAAGGCATTAACATTTCTGTTCTGTTTCATCATTGTTGCGAGTTGGGAGATGTGTGTGTTTGGGGACTTTTATTATTACTGGGTTTACTTATGATAATGGGGCATAGCTGGTTGTCAGGAAGACAGGATAACTAATACAATTCTGTCAACTGAGTTCTGAGAGCTTACTGAGGTAACAAAGCTGGGATGTGTCAGCTCTGCTGTGAGCTTGAATCTGGCATTTCCGTGTGCCAGTCTCAAATACACCTCCCTCTCCCCCCTGCCCTGTTGCCCTGATTCTCCTCCACTTGACTTTTGTGATTATTTGAGTCAGGAAATACAAAGTTTAGAAATCAAATGTGCATAACAACACGTTAGAAAACGTGAATTAATTTCCATTTGCCTTTCACATGCACTTCTTTGAAGGTGACACTTCTGTCCAAAGAAATAATGTCTACAAAAGTAGCTAGTTATAAAACGAAAGCAATTTTCTGAAGAAGAGCTGGGCTGAGGTGTCTTGTGGTACCACTGGGGCAGTGACACCTTTTTCTGGCAGATGGCTTTGCAGTGAATCCTGTTTTTCTGATCTCTTCAGGATCCTACTCCAGTCTGTACTCCAGCAGTGCTTGAGCGCCGGAAAGCTGCTCAGATGGATGATGACACAGAAGACAATGAAGTAACTCTCAGGCTTCCCTCTGCCAGTGTTAAGGATGCTGTGCAGAGACCAAAGAAGAAGCCAAGGCAAAGATCAAGCCTGAAGAAACAGAAACAGACTTAAAATTTTTGTGGCTGTAGCCATATTTTTGTCAACTTAAAAACTATTGAGGTTGAGCTTCTACTGTGGCTGCTGCCCTGGCTTGGTTCATCCTGCCTAGACTGTTTCACTTTTTCTTAGGCAAGAACTCTGTTCACAAATCCTGTCCCTCTGGTTTAGGCATTAAGGGACCTATGGTCCTCTCTGCCTATGAAGTATTCTTGACTTTGTGCTCACAAGTGCCCATGCTGTGACACAGCTGCAGTAGTCCAAAATCTTCAGTTAATTTTGTAGCTCCTGTCTAGCGCTCACTGTTTGGAAAGAAAATGTGACACTGTCCATTCAGAGCTTCCTAATGCAAGCAACTCTATCTTAAATTTATAATTAATGACAGGTTATTAAAAGAATTACCATTTTTCAGCTTTCTTGGTTCTTGGTAATGATTCTTCTTTTTAACTGAATGTCTGTGTTTTGTGTAAGTTCTTATATATTTGCACCAATTGAGGCTCTTGAGAAGATGCACCAATAATCAGAGCAGTCTGAGTTCTACGGGCAGTTCTGTTGTCCCTTTGTCACTGCATTTTAGTTTCACTGCTTGCATGAAACAAGGGTATCTTCTGCTCCAGGGGGTGATAAGCACATTGAAATATTGTAATAACCAGGAGTGCAAAGGCAGGTTTTTGTCAGCAGTAGTATGAGTTTAGAGAATTGAATGTAGCTTTTTGTAATGCATTAAGATTCATTCTTGTTCCAACTAGCTTGTCGTGCAGATGGCAGGTATCCAGTCCTGCTTGAACAGGCAGTCTGTGCAGGCAGAATTTGGATTCTAATGCAAGTTTGAGTTCTGTAGAAATCCCAGTTTGGGTTCTGTGCACATACTTAGCCCTCATCTTTTGTTGTCTTAAACACTGATGCTGTTGGCTGCTGGTCAGGCTTTGCAGAAGATTTTAGAGGAAAGCCCAGGTGATAATAAGTGGCTAGGTAGGTGGCTGGCACTAATTCCTTGGCTATTTTAAGCGTTGAAGTCCTGGCAGAGAAAAATTAATACAAACCATCAATCTTGCTGATTCTGATCTATCTGACTTGATCACTGGAATAATCGTAGGATCATAATGACACTGTCTAGGTGACTCAGATTAGATCATTCTCCTTTGTTGAGGAAGCCAGCTGGATGAGTGCATCTTCATATCAAATGCTTGTCACTTTGGGCAGGCCAGGGGAACCTCTTCACCAACCCAGTGGTGACGGACAGTCCTTGCCTTTTAATGGAAGTGTTGCTGCGTACATCTGCAGGCTTTCTTCCCTGAACGTTGTTTGATGAGAAACAGGCAGTGCTTGCACCCCAAACCCGTGGGAAATACATGCTTAGTTGAGGTTTGAGGTACACATGACCACGAGGGTTGGCAGATATTGCTTATCTGTTCGTATCTGATGTGCAGCTCTTGAAAAACTTCTACCTTGACACCATACAGCAGAGAGCAGAAGAAAAGAAGCAAAATGCATCTGCCCAGAATAGACAGTTTTCTTTTGAAATCCATGTTCCTGACTTCGTGTTGGGCATATAAAAGATGGCTGTTGGGTCAGGATGAACTAGAAATGTGGCTGCCTTTCTCCTGGTGGCTGCTGAATCTCTGGACACCGGGGGGCAGCACGGCTCAGCTGTGTGGCCGTGCCACAGCACAGGGATTCCTGGGAAACGACGTGTGTTTGTAAGGAAAAGTGTTTGTAAGGAAAACTGTCTCTCCAGGCAGTGAGCAGTGAGTGGAGGCACTAGTGTGACTCACGCATCTCTAACAGGGCTTGAGAACACGTGAGAAACCTGATTGTAACCGAAAATGCCCCTTTCTGTGGTGCTGCCACAGGTGCTCCTTCCTAGGCTGCCGAGTTAAAGCTGCTCTTTAGAAAACTTACTCTATCCAGAATAACTTCTCTGTTGCAGCTCCACCTTCCCCAAAGCCTGAGCATCTCCATTCCTGTGCTTCCCCTTCCAGTGCCTTGGCCTGCACTTTGAACCTGGAGTTGCTTTCTTCTCACTCTGCTTCTGTTGCTGTGTTGCTGTTCTGTTCTGTTCTTGCTCCTGTCTGTGCCCAGGGTTCTGCCCCTGCCTGTGTCCCCTGGCTGCTTTCTTCCATGTTTGACTCAATGGTTTCTCATGTTGCCTGCAGCGCCAGGGCTCTCCTGTCTGGCTGCATGAGCTCCTGCATGTCCCCTGCATGAGGGACTTTGGCTTCTGGAGGTCTCTTGGAAAGGTTTGTGCCTTTAAGCTAAACCCCTGGCTGCTGCTGGCTCTCCAGAGTCACACAGCAGTGTGAGCCTTGATGGGAAGACGTTCAAGAAAACTGCTTACAATAAGGGTGGCTTCCTGCTGTAATTTTCCTTTCCCTTCCTTTTGTTTGTTCATCTTCCTTCAATTGAGATCAGCTTAGATGGCAACTCTGAAAAGCAAGGAAGCAAAATTCTGTGTTGTTTGAGGAAAGCACAACAATACCCAGGCTACAGCAAGGAACTCTGGGCAGAAGGGCAGCTTTTCTTGGTGATAGTTTCTGTTTTTAGGTTGCCTGTGTTATTAATATACTGCTGTCCAGGGAGATGTACGTAAGCAGAAATTCAGACACCTGATACTTGCCAAACATAGTTTCCATAGCAAGTGGACAGATGTGCTGTGTCATGAGTTATGTCCCAGTCCCTGCACGGATTTTTATTTCTCATTTCTCCAGTAATTTGTTTGTTCATCTTGGACAAACACAAACCTTCTGGCCACTGATTTTAGGGCAGGCTCCAAGTTGTTTTTACTGGGATGCTAGGAGTGTTGGGGCTGTGGTTTCAAGGCATGACTTGCAAGTGCCCTGCCTTTCAGTTATGAATGATTTCATGGAGCTGTTTTGCTGAACACTCATGTATGTATTACTGTTTTCAAGCTTGAGAAACTTAGGTGCTAGCCAAGCCTGCTAATTTACACTCGTGTATTACAATTTCTGTTTTCCAGGAGAGAGCAGGGTTTAAGAGTGTTCACCATTTCCTTGCACATGAAATACTGGAAGTAAAAAAAAGAATGGGGGCTAGGGAGGGTGGGGGAGAAAAGAAAAATTGGCTCCAAGACAGGGGAGAAAGAAATGAAGCCAATGCTCACCTCTCAAGACAAAGATACTGGTGGATGTGGCAGGGTTACACCGCTCAAAATTAAAGATGCAGTTTTATGTTTTCCTACTTGTTTTGCCTGTTGGATATGCTGTGGGATGCCCAGGCTGCATGGAGCATAAGGAATGCACTGCCTTCACAGCCCAAGTGCTGGTGCTTGCTCAAGTGCTAAGTGACGGAGGAGAGCAGGCTGGGCAAGTGACACTTGCTCTTGTCAGTACCAAGCCTGTTTGCTTGCATACCTGGCTTTGAAAATGGCTGCAGCTCCAGGGAGCAAGGCTAAAACCTGTCTGCAAATGGTTCATGGTGCAAGGGGGGGACTTAGGCATGGCTCTGAGGGGTGACATGCTCTCCTCTCCAACTAACCAGTGAGGAAGAGGGGAGCTCCACCAAATTCCCCTCTCCCAGCTTTCCCTTCAGAGTGCTGGGGAGTTTGGCTCTCACTTTGCAGTGTGATGCAGCTAGCTGGGGTGGGCTGGTGCTGTGTGAGGTGCTGTGCACATCCCTGCCCTTGGCAGGGTGCTGCAGGTGACTGGGTGAGCAGGTAACAGGAGTACAGTGAATGTGATCTGTATTACATGTTTTCTAGGAATATCCACAAATCCTCTTGGACCAGACTCCTTCATTGTCCAAGATGCTGTTCAAACACATCCTTTGTTTCTGGGTTTTCCATCTAACCCCCAGATTCTTGAAATGTCTAACTCTAGGCAGCAATAATCTGCACTTCTTAGCTAGAGATATGCTGGGGACCACCCCAGGGTGCTGCTGGAATGGTGGGGAGGCCATTCTGTGTGTCAGGCTGCTGCTGGCACTGCTAATGCAGGCACATCCCTCCCTGCCCAAGGGCAGCAGCTGTTAGAGCAAGCTGAGGAAATGGTTAACTGTGTGAGTGAGAATTCCTAAAGTGAAACACTTTCTTCCATGCAGGGTGCAGCAAGGCCTCTCATCACTTCTGACACCCAGCATTAATTAAACATATGGCATGAACAGAGAACTTGGCTGTCCTGAGAGGCTTGGAGTAGTTACACACCTGCGTGACTGTGGCCAGCAACCACGTGGTTCTCCTGTGCTGAGAAAGGGAAAGCTACAGAGGAGTTCCTACACAAGTCTTGGCTCTGATCAGGAAAGAAAATGCTGGTTTATGATAGTCCTCAAATGTTTTGTTGAAGAGAGGCAGAATGGTGCAGACTAACTGCAGGAGTTTGAGACAGCGAGGTGGGGTCTGCAGTGAGCCACAGGCACTGGGGTCGCTTCCTTTCCCTGTCTGTCCATTTGGTACATCATGTGAAGACTGAGGCTTGACCTGGATTTGAAATTTGTTGTTTTAAAGAACAGGAAGGAAAGAAACAAATCTCATTTTTATGATAGTGTTTAAGGAAAGCCCTGCTCTTTTCTGTGCTTTCCCAGTGCTGACTGAGAGGAGCCTTGGTGAGCAGGTGCAGACATGGAAATGGGGCCGCTTGCTCTGCAGTGAGGCATTCCTGCCAGTTTCCCACAAGAGCTTGCACAAAGTCCCAGTTTGCTTGTGTATTTTTTTTTCTAAAGAAGCAGGGAAGTGGAGTTACTTCTGTCAGAGTGGCTTTGTAAGGCTGAGAGCATTGCAGCATTTTGAGGCTGAAGGCAGGACTTGTCTCTGCTGTGCTTGCTCAGTTATTGTTTCTCACACAAGGCAGCCGTGCAGCAGGGAGTGAGCAGGGTCTGTGCCAGTTGTGCAGCAGTGGCAGCAAAGTTGCTTTGTCACCTGCAGTATTTTTATTTCTGTTGATGTGAGAGCTGGAAGGGCTCTGGTGTGATTTTCAGGTGCTGGGCTGCATTTGCAGATCTGCCTGCTAGAAGAGGGCTGGGTTCATCAGCCCAGAAGTGATGGCAGAGGAAATGTAAGACAAATCTATAAAGTTTTCCTTCAGGTATCCTACACAAAGACATGCTGTTTGTGGTTTACTAACAGGATAATGCTTAAAGTGTGTTCTATTGAACTGCATCCTTAAAAACTAATTCCAGGTTTGGAACTGCTGGAGCTTTGTGATTGGTTTGGCAGGAGCTATGCAAGTGCAAAGGACTGGTTCTGGAGGCAGACTGGATTCTCCTAAGGCAAATGTGTCTGTTGGAGTAATGTCAGTGCAGCTCAATCAAATGAGTCACAGCCTAAGTTTTTATCCTGGGAACTACTGCTTCATCTTTTTTCCCCCATCAGCTCATAATTTTACAAGATTAAATCCTGCCTGTTAATATATAGTACAGAATCAACCAGTTGGTTGTTAAGACTCATTTGGAGTTGGTGGTTTGGACACTTGGGTTTGTGTGGGCTGCTCGTGGGTGTTTGCTGTGTTGCCACTCAGTGTCAGCCCTCCCATTGCATTCTGTAAGAGCTTCCATTAATTTCAGTAGGAATCTGCATTTGGGGTGAAGGGTGACCTAATCTTTAAAAAGGATCTTAATCCACTTAGTCTCTATTGCAAAGCTCAGCATTTTTTCCTTGTCAGGAGCAGACTGCATTCCTAACCTTGATGTGTCACTTTCCAGTTGGCTTAATATTTGAGTGAGGATAAAAGGAAATGTTTTTCAAATATTGAAAGAACCCATGCTGGTAAGGTATGTGCATGTGCGATGTGCCAGTATTAAAAAAAAAAAAAGGAGATATGAGCATAATTGTGTTTGGATGGTGGAAAAAAGTTAAAATAATATCAGCAGATGACTATAGAGAACAAGCACAGGAAGAGGTAAATCCATTTGAAACAGTGTAAGTGGGAAACGATGAGGGAAGTGGAAATGGGAATGAAATGTTTTTAATGTAAATTGAAGTGCAAGACAGAATAGGACTCTTGTAAGTTTGACCTGTAAATATCTCTTCCCAGAGGCCTGAGGGCAGCCAGGAAAAATAGTCTCTGATGTAAATATAAGACCTGGTGCCCATGCCTTGGTAAGACCAGAACTGATCTTCCAGGCTACTGCATTAAATTTAGCACAGCTCAGAAAGCATGGAAAACTGTTGCCAGTAGCCTGTGTTCAGTTTTGGGGGGGTTCAGCTCAGGCTCTGGTCACAAAACAAAGAACGCCACAATTAACACTAATTGGTACCTTCCTTGATGTTTGGTCAGGGAGAATGAACCATTCCCTGCCTTCCTGGAGGCAGTCACTCCAGGTCAGGGGAAGAAGCCTGTGGGGATGTCGCATGGCTCACAGGACCTTCCTGCCAACGGGAAATCTCGAATCCAACCCAAGTCACACTGCCTGAGGATTACCTGCTTTGTACAGGATGTTTCTCCTTGGGTGGCCAAATGTCTGCAAGGAGTGAACACATGCAGACGAGCCCGTGTGCACACGATGGGCCTTGAAGCCATTTGCTCATTTCCCTTTAATCAAAACCTTCTGCTCTTGTGTTTTCTTTTCTGTTTGGTGACTGAAGCGAAGCTTCATGTGCCTTCACGTGGGAGTTAAGTGGGTCAGTGGGATGCTTTGTTCGTGGCAGCTCTCACGTGGAAAAAGTCCGATGCAAAACACTGAGGCTTGGCAGGAAAGTGCCAATTAAAGATAGCGGTGCAGGAGCACATTGTGTGAGCTGAAAGTGCTCAAATCTGGGGCTGTGACAACTGTCATGTGCAAAGGAAAGAACGAGGAATTATTAAATTTCATGTTGATCTGAAGTACTTGTGCTTTCCCTGTCTCAAGTGTTGTTCTCATGCAGTATGGACGAGGAGTTTATTCCCTGTTTCCCAGGTAAGTGAGGGGTACAAGAAGTGAGTCACAGGTGAGGGGACCTGTGCTGGAGTGGGATCAGCAGCACTCAGAAGTTGGGTACTTGGACTTCACCTCTCGTTGGCCCATGGTATTTGTGCCAGCAGCAGTCCAGCCTTCTTGTCAGCATGGCACAAGGTGTGCAGGTGATGTGTGCAGGAGATGTGTGTGCCAAGAGATGGCAAAGGGAGACCCATTGCTACACTGAGTCAAATGAAGCTGTCCTCCCCCTTAGCCATGCAAGTAGTCAAGTTGGGGCAGCACATAAAGGAAATGTGGCTAAGTCTGCACAGCAGTGTGCTCAACTTTAGGAAAGCAACCCAGGGACAGCCAGGCTTTGACACTGCTGTCCTCTGCTGTTATGGGCAACTACATCATCATACTGTCATTCATAAATAAAAACATTTCTCCTTGAAGCACCAGGCTCTCAGATTCCTGAGCAGATGTTGTGCAAAAGGGCCCTGAAGGAGAGGAGAAGAGCAGGTCATTCAGGTATAGTCAGTTTCTTCTGAAATAGAGCCAGTCCATCTGCTTCCCACTAGTTTTATTGATGTGTTTTTATTTGAAAGAACAGTACTGGTAATTGAAAGCTGGACTATCCTTACATTTCTTTATTTTAAAAATCTTTATTACTTTCCTTCACCCTTACTTAGAGCTTTCTGTGTCCTTGCTGCAGATGTCCCTAAGTTCATCCCTTTTTTCACCTTGCAGATGGGCTGTGCTTTGTTTTGCACGTGTATAAGCACACAGCTCCTTGTGTCCAACCAGACCTTTCTCAACAAGCAGGGAACTGGTCTCTTTGTTTTGGAGAGAGGTAAGTAAATGAAGATCTTTCAGAAATGAGAGCATACTAAAAAGTACCTTTTTAAAAGATCTGGTATGGATAGGGGTACTGCCAAATGCCTGCTGCTGAGCCACTGGTAGTGAAGGCCTGGTCAAGCAGTCTCATGTGATGGTTGCAGCTCCTCCAGTGGTTACTTCAATTTCCTTCATTTAGAGAGTCCTCCCTGCACCCCAGGATGAACCCCCCAAGGACTCCCTACAATAGCACAGTTGTTACCTAACCATAACTTTGGAGAAGCTGAGTTATCCCTGCAGACAGGATTCCATCCAGAAGCTTAGATCTGGTTGCCCTTGGGGTATCCTGCCGTGCCTTCACGGTGGGTTTCCATTGGGAACTGTCGCAGGCGATGGATGTGCAAGTCTGTCAGGTGTGTCAGAGCTAATGCAGAGTGATGGCCCTGGGAAAGCTGAAGGGCTGTGCCGTGGAATCGAGAGCAGAATTAAAGAATACTGAGATTAATATTAAGAAACCTAAAGGGCAAGAATCAGAACAGTGCTTTCACTTCCTACTTTTAAAAGTTGGAAGAACACCTGCAGGTTACCATATAGTTTGGACTTCTTTTCCTAATGAAAACAAGGCTTGTGTGACCAGTCTGTCTGTCTGTTTCTATTCAACTGTCAGGCTAACCCCCTCCTTTTTCTTTCTCAGTGTTTAGGGGAGAGGAAACAATCTCAAGTTTCATGAGAAATGGAGGAGAGAAATAATCATTGCTGGCCTCAGGGGAAGGCAGGAGGGAGCTCGGGCATGGTGTGATCCCTTGTGATGGAAGGCTGCCATTCCATCTGCACGGGGATTCAGCCCTGGACTAACCCCACCATGCTGCCTGTGTCCCCTTGGAGGGGAGTGGTCATGGACACACAAAGGGAGGTAGGGCTGCTGAGCGAGCAGGACGGATTAGAGGGACAAAGAACACAGACCTGTGAGAAACCAGGCATCATTAGTGCTGCTGCTCATGGAACAACTTGGTTGTTTTGAATATAGGCATAAGCTGTTCTAAAAGTCTCTGCAGGGAGTAAGGAAACAGTCAAGTAGTAACAGAAAAAAAAATCCAAACATTAGAGCTGATTGTGTGACAAATTTATTTCTGTGCACACTTTACCTGCTTTAAAATAAAACTGAAGAAAACACATAAAGACCATGTCCACAATCTGTCAGTTGCACAACGAGGAAGCTTCTAAGTTTTGTGCAGTTGTTGTCCTCTGGAGTCCTTCAACAAAAGAGAATAAAAGCCATATTTTCTGTGCAAGTTTTGCCTAGGAGGGGAGGAAAAAATTACTTTAACCTATGCCAGCTGCATTTCTCAGCATTTCTTTACAAAGCTTAAGGCTGCCAAACAGTGAATGTAGAATCACCAGAAGTAAGAATCTGTGAAAAAAGGGCAAACATACAATTATATCAGAAGGCAGTTTTGGGAGATTTCCAAAGTAAATGCCTCTTTATTGTAATACTGAAGAAAATAAATTCACAGCAAATGTGTGATACACAATAAATAATAAATGTGTGATACAAAATTATTGATTTCTTACTAACACTAAATGAAATACTGCTTATTGTAATTCACTAAACCTATACTATTAATTTTTTATCTCATTTTCTTGCTCAAAATGAGCAAGGTATTTTGTGAAGGTGTTTTGGGAACAGAGAGGAAACTACCTAGACTCTCTGAGAGAACTTTGCCTGTAGTTCTAGCAGATAGAGATGAAGTAGAATGATTGGTCCTTTATTAATGTACCCATGATCCCTGCCCTCAGCTGCTGTTGGGAGACTGCAAAACAGGAGAAGAGCAAACCACTGGAGGAGTCCTGTTTGCAGAACTGCCCAACCAGGGAGGGAAAATACTCCTGCTTGAAGCAGAGCTGTTGTGTCTCTACTGTGGGTAGTGCTTAGCCAGTTAGGGCTCTCAGGAGATTAGCTACTGCCTGGGGGTGAGAACCATGGTAATTTCTAAAGCTGGTTTGTAATCACCTGCTTTCAGTTTACTCAGAGCTGGCATCCTTTTAAGCACTAATATCCCCAGCTTTCTCTTGACATCTGTGCAGCCTGTTCCAGACTACACTCAGCCTGTGCTGATGGCTTCACCCAAAGCAGCAGTTAGGTATTGCTCTGCAACCTGAAGGCAAAAAAAGAAAAAGCTGGAAAATCTAGGATTATTTGGAGGGGGCTTGCCAAAAGTCATTGCTGTGCCAGAGCTGTGAGCCAAGGAAAGGGCATTATTATTTCACAAAGTTGTGAATGAAAATCAATCATTTGTTCTACATACAGCTCTCCCATGTTCTGATTGCTCAGACTCATTGCTTGTTGGGAACTGCAGTGTTACAGAGGTCAGCTGCCTTCTGCAGTGCAGAGGGTGAGGACAGTGGTGGTTTGAGGGGACACAGAAGTTCATTCCCCACAACCAACAGGAGAAAAGCTGTCATGAGCCCAAGGGAACAAGATGGTCAAATTCATCTTGATAAAGAGCTTCTGCACAGGGCATTTCCCATTCTCACCTCAGTTATAGAGTGGGAGTACTGCAATTTCTTTTCATTTTAAATGCAGCTTTTTAACTAAGGCTGCATAAAACAGGCATGGAGTGGGTCTAGAAGAGGGCAACAAAGATGATTAAGAGACTAGAGCATCTCTGGCATGAGAAAAGGCTGAGAGAATTGGGGCTGTTCGACCTTGAGATGACAGAGGAGACGTCACCCATGTGTATAAATAAAGGGGGATATCAAGAGACAGGATCCAGGCTCTGCTCGGTGGTGCCCAGCAACAGAACAGGCAACGGGCAGAAACTGATGCACAGTATTTCCGCCTGAACATGAGGAAGAACTTCTTTACTGTGCAGTGACCGCGCACTGGAGCAGCTTATCCATAGACAGCGTGGAGTTTCCCTCACTCCTGAGCTGTCTGTGGCACAGCGCTGCGCCGTGTGCTCTGGGATGGCCCTGCTGGAGCAGGGAGGCCTGACCNCTGACCAGGTGTCCCGCTGTGGTCTGTTCCAGCCTGACGCACTCCGGGTCTCTGTGGAACAGTTCCTCCCTGGGGACTCCCCGGAGGAGGGCAGCTCGGGGCCACAGCCACACGGCAGCACTGAGCCCTCACGCTCTCCGCGCGCAGCGTGGGGGATTCCTCTCAAAGCGTTTCGGCCTGTCCCCGGTCGGAGCGGCAGCCGGGGGCGCGGCAGTGGCTGGAGGCCGGTCAGCGGGGCTGGAGCCGCGGCATTCCCGGGAAGAGGGGCGGCATTCCCAGGAACGCGCGTGCCCGCGCTCCCCGGCCCGGCTCCCGGCGGGCGGGGTCGCCATGGCGACGGGGCGCGCGGTAACGGCCCCCGCGCATGCGCACGGCGCGCGCTGACCTCACCGCAGTACCAGCG
>VZUA01028170.1:744-18232 GCA_013401035.1 Horornis vulcanius
TCACACTGATCTGTAACAAAATATAGGCGCAGCACCCACTCTCTGCACTGGCTGCAGGATGGACCAACCCATGAGAGAAATGTTAAAAAAAGACTAAATCTAATGATATATAGAGAGATTATACAACTTGTGATCTCTTTCCACTTCATAAACAGTGGGCAATAGGCAAGAAATTCCTTCTCGTTAAGGCGGAATGCTATCAACAACAAAAGAATGTGCCCTCTTGCGCACTTGCTTCCTTCAGCTGCAAGCCAAAGGAAAAGGTACACAAAGTTACTTAATTCATAAGCTACACACAGCCCTGTCATTTAGGGTTTGTAAGTCAAGGTGCTGGTATCAGAATTTCATAATATAGAGAAGCTCTGCTTTAGCAATTTAATATGCTTTAAACTTTTTTTTTTGACACATAATCACTGGATGTAACAGTTATTCCTTCATTTAAAAATCTACAAAGAAAATAACAGCTGCTTCTAATATAGAAAGTAAAACAAACCCAAGAATCCTCATAACCTTCTGTTTTGAAGGTCCCTGGGATTCTAGTATTTCTTATCAGTCTGTAAACATGGCTTAATTCAAGGAAAATATTTGAGCAAGGTATTCCCCATGCAGGCTGCGGGCTCTGTGTTACCACATCTGAAAGATCCCAGGTGTCTCATACCATGAAGGTTATGCCCCAAGGCCTGATGTGATGTGCCACAGTGGGGACTGCAACATAACGGCAAACATGGGGGACACGATGTGGTGGCAGATGAGAGGAGGAAGCTGGGAAGGATGGAGGACAGGCAGCCTCACCTATGCCCAGACACTGGCCCCTGCAGTACCCAGGGGGCTTTTTGCATATTTGCCCAGGAAAGAGCTTCATGCTGGGAGATGCAGCCTCAGAAGGGGCATTTATTTTTCCTTTCCATGCAATGCCCCTTTTTTCTTTCCATGCAATATGGGTAAAGCTGGGTAGATGTGTCAACTTTGTTCAATTAATATCTGAGTGTCACATTAGTACCAAAACAGCAAGGACTTGAAAAGGCATTGTTTCCTCTGCATGGAGGAAGCCACAGGCTACAGTCCCATCGCTAGAAGACGAACTACTTGCTAAACAACCATCAGGTCAGTGTTCAGGGGACTAGCGAGTCTAAGAAACTGGCAAGTAAGGCACAAGAAGAAAGCAGCAGAGCAGAAAAAATGAGTAACTCCAAAGTAATGAACTGACACCAACACCAGTGAAGTCAACATGGTCTGATCGGTCTGACCAGTCACCACAACAACTCAGAGCAAACTCCCAGACCAATGGGTTATGTCAACCACAGGGCTGCAAATGGGCACATTGTGCAGGCAAACAAGGAAGAAGAGTCAGATTTAGAAAAAATAGATGTCATCTACACCCTGAGAGCAACAAAAACAAAGCAGTGGTGTTGCTCATCAGTGGATGCTTGGCTGCACAACCACCAAAGTGCTGGCACATGAGAGAATTAATTTTGAAGGTGTTTCAGCAATTAAACCTATCATGCATCAACCCCCGATAAATGGTACGTACAGCCCCTGAGAACATCCCTGCTGAGAGGAGTCAAGACCATCAGGAATGGGGTCAGAAGCAGGGAGAGATAACATGGAAGGCAGAACACCATTAGTTACAGTGCAGGATAAAATGATGGTTCAAAATCTTCCTTCCCTCAGCTTCCAAGCCAGAAGTTTGATCATGCCTGTGATCTCAGGTTACTGCCCCAATACCAGCTGTTTTGCAGTCAGGGCCTGGAAATGATCCTTGCAGCATCCCAAGGTTATTTATCAGGTTTGGATATTGACACAAAAAGGTATCATTTAATCAAATCAGCACTTCTAAACACTGTCTTTGCTGAGTTATTCTTGACCATCCCTAATCATCACAGTCAATCAGCAAAGCCACAGGTCTCAAAATAGCTAGCAGCCATTTTAAACTCTACCAGAATAATGGATGGGAAGATCAATTTTAAATAACACCACAGAAATAAGTAGAAAAGAAAGACAAGTTATCAACCTTGCAATAAAATTTATCATTAGAAATGTGAAAGAACATTTTTCAGTGATTAATGCAACTCAAATATAGAAACCATTATGCTATTCCTTCTACCAATGTAACTCTTTAGGAAGAGTAATGGTCACTGCTGCTACAGCTTCAAAGGACACACTGCAATCTGAATCTCATCACACTTCACAAAATGGTTCTATTTAAACAACCAGACCTCAAAATCCTGGAGAAGCACAACACACCAGACCTGTCTCCAGGTGACAAAAGTCATTGACAAGATGGGCTTAAGAGAAAAAGGTTCATACTTGCACCCACCACCCTCCTCTGCTACCAAAGTGTTCTCAATCTCTGTAAACATGAACAGGCCATTTAAATTTAAGAAAGAAACAAATTAGTGGAGAAAAATAATTATGAGGATAAGGGAAGATAAGGGACTAAAGACAAACTAGGGAATTTGATTCTATTACACCAATAAACTGGATCATGAGAGGCAATATTGCTGCCACCTATCAGCACAAGAGAAGCAAATCCAGAAGGGGAGGGAAGAGCTGCCCATTTCAAAGGCAATGATTCATCATTGGGCAGATCAAATACATTTTTGCAGAAAACATAAGGTTCTGACCATTATTAGAGAAAGCTCTTGAACTAATAGGGATAAAATCATCAAGGTAAATTCTGTTCATGTTATTAAGAGAACTCAATTGCTGCATTTCCCTGAGCATCTGAAGTTGGAGTAAGCATCATAGAATTAGAGGTTTTAAATCACAACAAAAATAAAGCCTGAAGTCTAAACCACAAAATTCAAGTGTAATTCATTTCTGGTATGCTATTACTACTTTTAAGTGTCTTAGTGAGAGGGGGTGAGGAGGTTGGAATGAGACTGTGGGAAGGGCTGGTTTTTTCCCCCCACATGGTACACATGATGGAACAGCAGAGCATTTTAAACGTTCCTAGCATGGCTTGAGTCTGCTGCACAGACTTATGTTAAATGCACAACATAGAACACTGACTAGCTGGAGCTATTACCCTTCAGTATTCCATTTCTGCCTCAAACTTCAAAGTGAACCGCACCCAAAAGCTTTGCAAAGTCGTAATATGGGAGAGACAGAGCTGCCAGCGGGAAGCAGGTCATCCACAAGCAGGCTTTTAAACACTGCTGTTCAGGGAAAGGGCAAACAACATTGAACACTTTCAGCTCTGTGCCTGACTTTCTGGTCCCCATGGGGCATCACTAGACACAAATGTTTCCCTATACCTGTTAAAGCCTTTCCCCCTAACCAATGCTTTGAAGGAGCCAAGATGTCATCTCTACACTGAAAAGGAGACTGAAGTCCACACCCTCCCACAGCATCTGAGCAGAACAGGACTGCCTCTCACTCCTGCAACTCCATGGACTAGAGAAGAGGAAAGAGCTGAGTCTTTCCTCTCCTTCACTTCCTGGTCCTCAGTGTTGCTCCTGCTCCTAGACCAGGGGCAGGGACATTGCATCAGAGCAGGGGAATATGAGGGGAAGAGCAGGGCCACTGCTGCAGGGTTCCTCATCCCTATCCTCCAGACTACAAAGAAGAAAGAAGCTGGTAACAATATGGAGAAACACAAGAATATGGACACGTTCCTTTAAAAATAACAATTCTAAAGAGCAACTTTAAAAAAAAGAAAAAAAAAATTGAGGCAATGGGCAGTGGTTCTGTGTTGCACCTGTGATCAGCTCCTAATGTATGTCACCTTGACAAGAAGTTAAAAAGAAAGAGTGCTGGTGAGGTGCTGGTGGTGGGGAAGTACAGAGATTCCTCAATACCTACAAAACCAAGGAAAAGAGCACTTCTAAACCAGAAAGAATAAATCAGCACAAACAACAGGTAAGTAAAAAAAAAGACAAAAGATGCAAAAAAGATCAAGAAGAGACTGATGTTAAGCAGGGAGAAAACCTCAAAGCCACCTACCTAAAAAGGGACATAGAGTGTGGAGCATGTAAAACAGAAAAAAAAAATTACTAAAGTTAATTAAAAGAGATCTCCCCATAAGGGTAAATAACATCTTATTTTGACTGCTTACATACAACACAACATCACACTAAGTTCGGCTTGTGTAATAGAGCTGTAATTTTATTAAAAAAAAAAATCCCTCATTATCATGATTATCTGGGTGGGCCAGGAATATTAATTTAAACAAGTGTGTAAATACATTTGCTTTCTTTAGAGTGCAGTCATGCTGTGTGGTATGCCTGGTCTTCTCCCTAGTTAACTGTTTTTCTGAATCCCTGCATATGCACCAAAACACAATGAAATCTCATAGGCATACAAGTTATGGCACATCTTTCAAATCACTTGGCAACAGGGAGAAAAACAATTTAATTAACATGGTGTTTTTCTGTTTTTCCTGGCTGTATCCGCCAATAAAAGACAGTACTCAAGGTTGTCTCCTATTCTGATACAAATACCCACTGTTTCAGTCAAACCCCTTATTTCTACTGCTGTTCAAGCTCTAGTTTGGAGGGGAGAGTGGGGGAGGAGGGTGCTTGGGTGGGTTTTAGGGAGGATTTTAAGCCATTATTTTCAGTGTATGAAGGGGATGGTACCCTATGGTTGCAAGGCCATGAAGCATACTTGCACTAAGTGTTACATCATCATCCAGACCACAATTTGGCGCCAGAAGTTGTTTTCAGCTTCCAGACTTTCAAAAAAAAAATCCACAAAAACCAAAAAGACAAAAACCACCAAGTACCTATAGTCCCTAGCAACAAAAGCTCTTGACATTTTAAGAGAGACTGCTTCATTCTTTTGGCTACATAATTCTGAAAATCATTTGAGTAGATCACATTTAACAGGCATTTTTCCTTAGTACTACATTTATCAAGACATTTAGTCATCCTGAAAGCTGTGTCTCCTTCAACTCCGTATTTATGACAAACCCTCTATTGGCACCCTTATTCCCTTAAGTAAGGGCAATTTCCATTAAAAAACCTGGTATTTTTTCAAAGTAGAAAATATTTTGCATAGACCCAGCATTATACTGTCCACTGAAGTTGGCTCAAATCAGTTTAATGCAGAATTTAGAGCTGCATTTGGCAGCAGCAGCACCGCACAGCTACGCATTGTTTATATTCAGAGGTGGGGTAAAAGGAAAGAACCTAGAGCAGGAGCTCGTTGAACAAGTTGGGTGACTCGCTCTTCCTCGGAGGTACGTTTCGGTTATTAGCTCTGGCTGCGGGTGCAGGTGGGGGCAGAAGGGGTGAGAGGATAGGAGGGAACAGGGCTGAACACAAACCCTGTGGTCTGACCGCAGGCCTGGGAGCCAGGAACTCCCCATTACCACCTTGGCCTTGAATGACAAGATGTTTAGTGCCCATTACCCACCCATCCTATCTGTAGTGTGTGATCCCAGCTCCTACAGCTCTCTGTATTTCTCCAAAGGCCAACAGTTTCAACCTTGAACCAAATGCAGAAGGAGGAGTGGATAGGATACCTAAACTGCTCTTTTCCTCCCTTTTTGGGCCCAAAACTAAAAATAGTAATTAAAACAATCATCCTGCAGACATAATTTGATTTAGAGTGACCTCAGGGCTTCTGTTCAGCAAATTATCCCACCTATAAGAGTGCACAGAGCACTGCGTTGGCCAAAGATCAGAAACTGCATTAATTGCTTTGCCACTCCCCTCTGCGCGCCCTTCATTGCTTTTCCACACTGGGTAAAACAATAAATTACTGTGATCCTTGACACAGGGATTCCCTGCCCCAGCTCTATGCATGATTACAGATACTAAACCTTTAATGATTCACTGCCAGCTTTCCTCTCAGAAAGCAGGTGCTCCTGCTGGGAGAATGCAGGAATGAAACTTTGTGCACAAACTTTGCGGTTACCTTGGTGCTGCCAGTATCAGTAACTGTGGATCAGCCAGGAAGAGGAGGAGCATTTCCCTTTGCCATTGCAACCATTATGGAAACCACAACCTTAAAGAAATAATAATTCCGGTTTTGGACAAAATGTCCATCTGTCTCCCAAACCCCAATTCCATCTGCAGTGACTGCAGCTCTCTGTAAGACCAAGGTGTGTATTGATGGATCTTCCCCAAAACTTGTTATTCAAGTCCTGGCACTGCCATGTGTAATGGTCAGCAGAAGACACCTCTGCTCAGTCTACCTCATTGCCTGCAACCTCTTGCAGCACTGAGCTCCACAGTTTCTTCACCATGGGAGTAACTGGATTAAGGAAAACACGCAAGAGAAATTAATGTGGGTTGTTGGGTTTTTTAAACAGGACTTCTGAGTTGACAGCTTTTAAGGTTTTTAACATAAAGTACCAACTGTCTTCACTGACTTGAAATGCCTCCCAGGCTCATATCTCTAACTGTGCTACAGCATAACCTTCACTATGACATTACAGACAAATATCACAGCAACAGTGTGTACCAAATGAGCCTTTTATTGATAAGAGAGTGAATATCAGATTGTAAACTGCAGGTGTGTTTCTGGGATGTCACTGCTACCAAATAAGGCCATCTGAAACGGACAAGGGCAAAAGTACAGCATGTTGGCAGACAAGCCTTGTTAATAGAGCTCATCCACTCAGAGACATTCATAGTGTAAGGAAAGTATAGGTTTGGAAAGCCAGTATGGAAGAACTAGCCAGGGCTATCTCCTTGTTTAGACATTCCTTAACTTTCCCACCAGTTAGTTGCATTCCAATCAAAGTCAAGAGAAAAAAAAATAAAAATTCTAGTGATATGCTTTATACCCTGAACAGTTTATACAAAACAGACTCTGCAAGCAAAATGTGCTAAACACTCCAATGCCAAGTCACCCCACTACACAGAACTGGAATGACAGTAATCCACTTAAAGGTGAAACTCCCCTGAAGCCTAATGAGTAATAAAAGAAGTAAAGACCTCTTGTTTTTGAAACACAGTTTTGGCAGAGCTTGCTTTCCTCCCCCCCCCCCCCTGCTTTTTTTTTTTTTTTTTATTTGTATACATAAGGGTTTTTTGTTTTGCTCACACAGGTTAACAACTCGATATAGGTGAAATTCAGCTGCTTCATCCACAGAACTTGAAACAGGGCCTCAGATCCTCAGTTCGTGTAGCCCCTGATTTTTGGACAATTTTTTAGTACTTCATTTTTCCTGAGACGGCATTTTGAAGTTTCCTCTAACTTTGCTTCCTTCAAGAGCCAGGCATCTTTTGTTTCTTAAAAGGAGTAGCATCCTAGTACTGCATCTAATCCTCCCTGCCATACGTGGGCTTATCCCATGAGGTGGAGAAACTTTCCCAGCACCCTGGATCAATGAGTTGTTTTGGAGATGACCTGCACTGGGGCCCACCTGAACCCTTGCATCAGTGCCAGGCTTCCTCATGGCCCTGCCCATGCTCCTGCCATGCAGACAGCAAGCTTGGTCAGCCCAGCTGAAGCAGCTCAGCACCCTGCATTTGGCAGCACTTGTTGCTGGTGGTGTTGTTAATAGTTCTCTCACATACCTCGCTGGAGGAGGGTGATTCAGCACAGACACATGGGCGCGGAGGTGTTCAGACAGGCGTTAGGAGATGTGGTATGAGGATTTGTACCAAGCAGAAGGTAAATAGCATAGCTGCAGAGCTCCACCACCGATACCGCAGAGAAAGTTATCACCCCTGTGATTAACATCTACTTTCTTTGAAAACTGCCATGAATTTTAAACACCTCACACTGATAAATATCTGACAAGCCAGAGGTGGGGGGGAAAAGTACTCCAGTGTCCACCTTATGAAGATTTAACACAAACAACAATGGGTGCTGAAAGGAATCTCAAATCTGCACTTCCTTGGCAAAGGAAGGAGAAATCAGATTATGAATGTCACAAGTATGAGTTAAGGTGTGTACTTCTTCTACATGGTTGACATTTTTTTTCCAGTTAGGAAGGAATGTTTCTTGACAAACACAGACACAGTCATCAGTTACTTCAGAAATAAAAATAGCACACAAGCGACAGAGTACACCACAGACTACAGCTGATTGAATCAATAAATGGAAATTTCCTGCAGTTCATTTGGCTACCATATTTATGTTTTTTGTTAAGTGACAGCAAGCTGGGGCAAAAAGGATAATACTTTTTCAGAGCCTTGGTTTAGAGCAGGAAGAAAGATGAAAATTTTCCATATTAGAAAGTTCTTGCTGCCAATCATATTACTTTATAGTCAGTTGACAAGATTTTTAAAAACTAATTAATTAGTTAGCATTTTGACACCTCATCCCAGTAGCACACTAAAAGCATTGGTTTGGAAGACCTGATCTCATTTAAAGCATCCCAAAATACTGCTTTTGATTCAGAGATCAACCAGCAAGCACAGCACTTACTGTCCCCCTGACAAGAGGCCAGGGCAAGTAGCTGAACCACCATTTCTTCAGGTCTGCACTCATACACTTCCTCCCCACTTACGTCTCCTAGACACATTTCACTTCACCGTCACTCACCTAAAAGCCTGTCAAGTTCAACCCAATGTCTGGGTTTCACTCTGCCTGACTGATATCTTGAGCAGCTACTAAAAATTTCACAAGGGTTTGCATCAATCTCCTCTCTCTCCACACCCTACATTTCAAAGTGTTTAGGCAGCAACAGAAAACAATTAAAGGAAATTCAGAGCTAAGGCTGAAATGTACCATGTGTTTTCAAGCAGAGGGGCACAAAACATCAGTAAACCACTGCTGAGATTACATACTCCCCCTATCAGGCATTGAAAGGCTACAGAACAATGTCTTCTCTAACTATTAATAACCATACTTCCTTTCTAGCACACAATCCTTTTTTCTTAATTGTCTGCTAGAGGTATTTCCATACAGGCCATGTTCCTCTTTCCCGTAACACCACAGAAAGAGTACCAAAAGTGATTTATAGTTCCATCCACATTCCTATCAGGTCTTGCATTACTCCTGACGTCTGTTAATTTACCTTCTTTTTGGTTTACAGTGTGGTCAATGAGAGAACTAGACTGAAAGTCCAGATTTCATCCCCACCCTACCATGAGTTGCCTATTAACCTCAGCAGTAAAGCCACTAAAACTCTCATTAACAACAATCAACTATCTTTAGGTATAGAATTGAAGCAATGGTAAAGAACTCTTTGTAAAGTACTCCAAAATCTGACAGATTAAAAACTTCTTATACAAGAAGAAGCAAGATTTTTCTTAACTTTTTAAAAAAACGGATTTCTACAGTGCTTCATAAATTTACAAAAACATTTTAAAAAAACACTTTTTTTTTTTGTTTTCTATTTAAATAGAATTTTCATCCCAGTTACTGTGGCCATCATGTTCCCAAAACTTGAAGAAACATCTGCTTAGGAGTTTGAAGTAATGAAAAATTCAGAAGTTTCAGTTGCCAATGGAAACAGTTACTAATTTCCAATTGCAATTTTCTGAGCACTGACAAAATCTCACTAAAATACATTAAGTAAGAAATTAAGCACTTTATTTGATGGCCACATTTGAAATACAGCGCAGTGTCAATTCCTAGGTGAAAAGATTTTTTTTACTCATACTAATAACATGAGATCATAAAATGCTTTGGGTTGAAAGGGACCTTAAAGATAATCTTAGTCCAACCTCCCTGCAGTGAATAGTGACAACGTCAACTAGATCAGGTTCCTTAAAACCCCATCCAACCTGACCTTGAATGTTCCTAGGGATGAAACATCTCTCTGGAAAACCTGTTCCAATGCCTCAACACCTTCACAGTAAAGAATTTCTTCCTTATATCTAATCTAAATCTATCTTCTTTTTATTTAAAACCATTACCTCCTGCCCTATCACAACAGTTCCTTCTAAAAAGTTTTTCCTTACCTTTCTTATAACCTTCCATTAAATACTGAAACCTAGAGCTTTCTCCTCCCAGGCTGAATAACCCCAGCTCTCTAAGCCTGTCTTCATAGGAGAGGTGTTCCAGCCACTCATCTTTTTTGTCGCCCTTCTCTGAACCTGCTCTGGCTGGATGCAGCCCTGCAGGTGGGCTCTCACCAGGGCAGAGCAGAGGGGCAGAATCCCCTCCCTGGCCCTGCTGCCCACGCTGCTTTGGATGCAGCCCAGGACACGTTTGGCTCTCTGGGCTGGGAGTGCCCATGGCTGGGTCATGTCCAGCATCACCCACCAGCACCCCCATGTCTTTCTCAGCTGGGCTGCTCTCATTTCTTATATTAATACTGTGGGGTTGCCCCAACCCAGGTGCAGCACCTTGCATTTGGCCTTGTTAAACCTCCTGAGATTCCCATGGGCCCACTTCTCTAGCTTGTCCAGGGCCCCTTGGATGGCATCCCATGCTTGAGGTGTGTGAACCACACCACTCAGCTTGGTGTCATCTGCAAATTTGCTGAGGGTGCCCTCAATCCTTTTGTG
Source organism: Horornis vulcanius (assembly GCA_013401035.1). NCBI lineage: Eukaryota > Metazoa > Chordata > Aves > Passeriformes > Scotocercidae > Horornis > Horornis vulcanius. The sequence goes on from VZUA01028170.1 coordinate 11,103, forward strand.
TCAGTGATGAAGACATTAAACAGAACTTGTCTAAGCAAGAATCTCTAGGGGATGTCACTTGTCCTAATCTACCTCTGGACATTAACTATGACCACTATGCTCTCCATCCAACCATCCAACCAATTCCCTATCCACCAAACAATCCACCCATCAAATCTCTCTTTCTCTCCTGTTTAGACAGAAAGATGTTGTGGGGGATTGTACCAAAGGCTTTACAGAAGGCCAGATAAGTGACATCTGCATTCCTTTGTCCACTGATGCAATCACTCCATAACAGAAGGCCAATTGGTTGGTCAGGTAGGACTTACCCTTGGCTGTCCCAAATCATGTCCCTGTTCACTGTATTCCTTAGTAGAGCTTTTAGGAGAAGCTCTTCCATGATCTAAACAGGCATAGGGGTGAGGCTGATGGGTCAGTGGTTCTTTGGGTTGTCCTTCCTACCTTTTTCAAAGATGAACACAGTGTTTCCCTTTCCTCACAAATCTGTTGCTTCCCACAAAAAAAAAAAAGGAAAATAAGAGTTTTGGGAGTCTTTTTTTACCTGCAGCATAAGAAGACTATTGAACAAGAAAACTACTATTATAAAGAGGAACCTAGCCTCATTCCTATTATCCAAAGTGCTCCTTAGCCTGTGTTGAACACATAAACTCCCTTATAAAGGACAGCACATTGGATGTAGGGCATGAGTTTGGGTAGGTCATACCCACTTTCACTTTCTTCATCTTTGGTTTTAGATATTTTGAAGTTCATTCATAAGAAATACGAATTGCTATTGCAAAACAGTTTTCCCTCATGTAAGGATTATGCCAAGTAAAAAATCTCTTAAAATGCTTGTCTCTCTGATTTTCCCAACAACTTGCTGAGCATAGTCATCCAGAAAACAGGTAATGATGCATCTCTGGGGCTTTTTACACATTTAAATTAACAACTTTCTAGAAAAATACAGGTATCACCTTGTGCTTTGCCTTATGAAAAACAATACCAGAATAATCTCCTTTCAGATGAATGACATCAAATAGGGCTTAGCTTCAGTCTTAGCAGGGCTGCATATGCACTCACCCTGTACCTCTGAACATACATGTCATTGACAAATAAAAATCCCATGACACAGATCAGCCACAAGAGAGGGGCATGGAAGCAGGACTGAAATCAGAGTCCTCAGCCACCACATTAGCTGTGATGTGTTCTGTTACTTTTCAAAAAGGTGACTTAAATCTCCAGAAGAAATAGGAATGCTCTACATCACTTAGTATTACTCCCTCATCACTGAAAGAAAAAAATGAAAAAAGGGTCAGAAAAAAAGCCCAAACAGAGCACATCAAATGCTTATCAGCTCAGATCTTGACCAAAATTTATGAGACTATTTCTTACAAGTATTTTTGGATTTAATTGCTGCACAACCAGGAAATTTAAGTCTATATTTTCTGGTGTTTGGTAGTGAAGCAAAGCAAAGAAAACAACAGCAGATTTATATAACTTACTTCATGTATTTGTGTACTTGCCCTTCCTCATTTTTCATGAGGAATGGAAAACAGAAGTTTCTTTATAATCAATTTCTCATAGCAGACAAGATACCATTATTACTATGTAGCCCATACTAGTCAAATTCACAGAGGAGTTTAAGATGAAAAAAAAAAAATTGAAAAAAAATACATAGAAGACAGAAAGTATGTACCAATATAAAGTATAAAGGCTATACTAATGACTAGAAGGTGAACAGCAAGAGAAAATAATCAGCATGAAGGAATTAACTTTGGAAGCAGAGGTGCTTTGAAAAAAAACAAAGAAATAATGTAAAACACAACTAATTTGATTCTAAGTAATCTAGAGAAAATCTAGAAGTTTCTAGCTAAGTCCTAAACAAAACATACAACTGAACTAATATGTACCAGTGTGAACTTTGCCTGAAAAATTGTTTTGAAAGTGTCCTGTAATAAAGTAAAAATGTCATCTGCATACCATTCCCCTGCAACACAAGGAAAAATAAAACCACATCACCAAAAAACTCCATCACCCTGTCGAGAAAATTTTCCCACAGAAAAGGAAATTTTGGCCAGCTCTCCTTGATGACAAAAGATAAGGAAATACCAGGGCGGTTCCACAGTTTGCAAAGTGTTAGGCACAAAGGCACAGAAAGATATTTTTATTTTTTATGTTGTCCACCCCTTTCTTTATCTCCCCTTTCATTTTAGTTCAGCTTTCTATCATATTTCTCTCTTTTTACCATTATTCCCTACTTTCCTGCTTTAGAAGGTATACGCTAATCACGTAAGTAACACTCTTTCAGGTGGTTACCTTGGTGCAAGTGGTATTAATACCTCCTGATACATTCAATCAGCACATTTTAGAATGGTGTCACATTACATTGCATTGTAGAGTAGCAATGCTGGTGGAGGAGCAGCTGTCAGAAGAATGTTTCCTGTTGAATCAGGAAACAAAGGTTTGAAAAAATCTGCATGGAACATCAAGATGCTCTCCACTGTAAAGGAGCCCTAATTTCCCACTAGAAAAAAGAATTCCACTCTACAGTATTTCAGATAAACCTTTTCAAACCTGGGACTCCCTAGAGACACTCAGCTTTTTGTGTGTGAATGGGAAACAAAAATTCATAAAAAATCCCTTTTCCAAAGCTGAAGAACTTTGTGAAGATGACATTTTGTGCTCATGTTCATCCAGCACTCACACTGAAGACTGAGTTAGCAACATCTCACCTTGTTTGAAATCACAGAATAACTTTAAACAAAAGTGCTAATGTGATTTCATTTACAGCTCTGAAAAACCCAACAGCTTTCTATTCTGCCCTGTTGTATGATCACAGCCCTCAAGTCTCAGATGTGGGAAAAAGCTTCCCAAGCAGAGTGCAAAGCATTGCACTTCCACCTTACTCACAGGAGCTACAAGCAAAAATAGATGGCCTTAGAAGACCAAAGTGGGATATTGCAAGGCAAAAATTGGTATGAGCAAGATTTCCATGCACTACCCCTCTCCAAAGGAGACACTGGCTCTTCCCTCAGAATTTGCTTCACCACCTAGTCTCTCTCATACCTTAACTAAAATTCTGCTTTGCTGAAGAGTGTACACTTACTCCTCCTGAGCAACAAGCAATGTATTATTCTGAGAGATATGTTCAGCTTGCATAAACAATATGTAACTCATTCATCTTCCCACTTTCTCATGGCATTTTGTGAGTTTCATTCCAGTTTATGATTCTCTGTGTTCAGCCAACTGAGTTGAAAACAGGAGAGTTTTAGGGAACAATGGTGCTGCACCTCTGAAACTGCTCAGAAAGGCCTTGTTGGAAAATACGTTGTCAAACCACAAAATCTTCCCCCTCATGTGGTTGTAATCAAAACAGCTTCACATGCTGGGATTCAAGCTGAAAACTCTATTTTTTGAGAAAAAACTTTTCCTCTGGGTTTACTTTTGTTAAACATTCATTTTACTTTTACCACCCCTACTATCCAAGAACTCTAATCAAAATAATTTTGCAGGATGTGAACCCAGTAAGATTTATCAATTTGAATAATTTTCTTTAAACACCATCTCTGTTTCACACAAATAAGGACTAGAAAAAGTGGATCTTTAAGAAAGTGCAGTCTGCCCTTTTTCTACTGTTCATAATGAAATCTCAGCTTCCACAATCCTCTGACCTTTCTGTTACCCTTCCCATACCCCCCAGAAACGCCTGAGGGCTTCAGGACCTGCTACTCTCTATTGGTCTGCTTGCCCCTCTGCTGTACTGGTAAAAATATGTGCACTGCTCTTTATACAAACTGTGTATTTTAGACAGTCTGAAATATAATCAGAAATAAAATTTTAATTTTCCAGAAACTGCTTTAGTGCAAAGGTCCTAAATGGCATTTAAAAAAAAATAGTCAAAAATAAAAGCAAAAAAAACCCCAAAAGCCACCTCTTAGCTAACTCCCCTCAGGAAATCTATGGGAACATCACTGACTCCAAAAATCTACCATCGGCTGTTAAAAATCAACCTGCTGCAAATGGCAACTTTCTGCAACTGCTGCTGGAGTTAGAATTTAGTATCTTGCAGCTGGCATATCTCACTTTCTGGGAAACCACCATAAGAGCTGCATGGACATTTCTGCAGTCACCTGTGCTGACCACAGCTTCCCTACAACCGCTCTGGTACTTGCCTTACCCCAAGCAGTTCTATTTTCCAAACTGGAACAGAAGGGAACAGGCAAATGTAGCTAAGACAATGGTTACATCTCACCCACATGCCTCAGGAGAGAACTGGAGCAGTGAGGTTGGAGCAAAAAGTTGTTATATGGATACCAAGTTATAGCCTGATCCAACCCTTCTTCCCAAAGAGTACATGCAAACCCACCCACACAAGCTGCAGCCCAGCTTTCCCATGCCATGCCAAACTGGGGAGAAGTTTAATCAATTTTTTTAACTTTTCTGGTACCAATTAAGCACTTTTCATTAACTGAATGCCAAATTTCATTTCAGTATTTAAACCTCAAAACACATGTATTTATTTTTCCATTCCATCATGATTAGACCCAAACCACAGCAATCCACACCTAAAAATCACTAGGCAGCAGTATAATCAAGCTAAAGGTAAAAGCTAAGGCTTAATCTGAGTTGTGTAAAATTTTCCTACCAATATAAAGTCCCTATTAGATCTTATGATAAGTAAAGTGTCATAAAAGAAAACACGAAATAAATCAGTAGCGTACTGACTTCATTAAAAGCAGAGCTTCACATTAACTCAAGACAAGAAAACTCTAGCACAAAATATTCCATATAGAACAGAATGTTTCATTATTGCTATGGGCCTTCACTTACTATTTTACTCAAACAGTTAGTTTTCAAAATAACCACGGACTCAAAGGAGCGAGATAACAAAACCCTTCTGGAGATTCAGCCGAAGACATCTATTCAACACTGTATTCCTCTACTGCTGAAAAACCCTGTCAAATAGTTGAAGTGAACACAATGCTTAAACAACATACTTATGTGGAAATGAAATATATTAACTCCCTAGGGAACAAAACCAAAATTCAAGGAATTCCTGGAGGGGAAGAAAAACAAAGGGGAGGGAAAGGGGGTGGTGGGGAAAAGAAAAAAGATGTCTTTCAAAGCGTTTGTTTCCTTCTGATAATCAGACTGCCACAAAATTCTCAAAACCATGGGGGGTTTGTTTCCTTTAAATCAGAAAAGTCAGGAGAGAAATGGATGCTAATTAGGCAATAAAGGCATAAAATGTTTTGGAAATGGATTTCAGGATATGAATCTAGAGGAGCATGAAGAAGCTGTAGAAAGAACATGATCAGATCTCTTTGTTTTAAAAAAAAACCCTGCCATCTCTCAATATTAAAATTTCCATCTGGATTTAAAAAAAATAGGCAGAAAAAAAGAGAAAAATGAGAAACAAAAATTCATCCCTTCTAACAGTGATTTCTAGATCTCATTAAAGCTTGCTGAGGAGCAATTAGAGTGAGACGCAAAGGCACTGAAGACAGCAGAAGTGAGAGCTGCTGAAGTATATGTAACATTTATGAAGCCACAGAAAATACTAGATGCAAATTTGTGGGAGAAGCAACCTACAAGTAATGAAAATATTTCCAGAACACAACAAGCAAGCCTACCACCGAATTTCCTAGTAAGATTCTTTTGTCTCTAAATCCTATCTTTCAATCACACTATCCTAAGCCCATCAGGTATCAATGTCTGCTTTCTTATAAAGGCAAATCCTTGTAATTTTTAGTTTGAGTTTTACATGATGGGATGAAACCTGGGCTCATCAAAGCTGGTATAACTGAAAAAGTTATACCTCCTCTCAAGTCCATGAAAACCAGTCACCCACTACAGTCACCATAAACACCATCTTCTGAAACCATCCCAATATGGTCTTCATAATTGTTGTCTTCTGAAACTGTTTATGTAAAACCTTTTCCAAAGGTTAACACAAAACACCAGCTCTCTCAATAACAATCTTTAAATCGTATTTTAACAAGAACACTGGGTGAGCCCAAGTTACAAGAATCATTCACCTTTCCGCCTCTTTCTTTTACAATTCCTAAGACTTGTAGGAACTAGAAACAATAATACACTACGAGTAAGATATAAATTACATACCAAATGAATACTCTGTGTTCTTATATCCGGAAATAAAAAATGCTTATAAAAACAAGAGTGCTTGCAGTTATGATTCAAGACAACACTTAAATCACCACAAAAATGAAATCTAGCTTATTATTTTCTGGTTTGAATCTAATGGCTACTTCAGAGACCACGCAGGCGATCAAACCACTGATCAAATAACTGTGCTGTCCTCCCCAGAATTATTTTGGTTTCATTTGAATTCTTTTTTGTATGCCTCACAGGAAAAGAATGTGCAGCAGTCTTACTCACAAGCCTAAACACCTGAGCTTGTCTGGGACAAAGGCAAGAAATACTTTCTACATTCATTTTGATGTGGAAATGCACATTCTCAGCTTGTGCAATAACTTATGGCAGTTTAACCTAATCTTATGACCTCCAGCCAAGTTAACTACACTTAGTCTCTAATGATCTACATGGTTGACCAGCAAAAACCAGTGTTTTGTTGGCTCATCCCATTAAAACATATAAATAAAAGTATCTAAAGAAGTTTTGCATTCTACCCCAACTAAGAAACCAGGTAATTTTCCCTAATGTTGAGCTTGCATATTTATCATAAGGTGGGATCTTCCATTTGCCACAGGAATCATGCAATCAACCCTGTTCACCTTGGATCTTTTAACATGAGACCAATAGTTTTTGTGACAGGACTAAATAGCCTTGACACCCTAAGTGATATGAACAGCCAACAAGGTTGTTGTAGTGAAGAAAGTGATGAAAAAGGAATTCTTTGAATTCATTACCTCACAGAAGGGTTTCTGATTGTAAATGGCTACAAAACTTACCTTAGTCTCTGGGCAGCAAATTTTCCAAACAGCATACTGAAAATCTTTTACATTTCCTGTGAAAATTATGACATACATCTCTCACCTCTACCCCCAGAAATGTGATTTACAGCCAAAACATTGGCAAATCCCTCAGCTGAAGCCTGAAGACAGATCTTTGCATCATCATAGTTATTTTAATGCAACTGAAGCTTTGCTGTGGGTGGAGTGACACAAGTT
>VZUA01028196.1:2045-14265 GCA_013401035.1 Horornis vulcanius
TCTGCTTGTATCCAGGGCCCACCCAGAATAAAACTCTACTGTGCAGTATAGTAGTGTTTGGTTTTTTTGGCAGCTTGCCAGGAAAAGATTTTCTGTTTGTTCTCTTACGATTTTAAAGTTACACTTGTCACTCTCTGTGGGCACCGGGAACCAGCAGCAGCTAAATGCCAACCAAAAATACTCCTGCAGGCACTCAGGCACTTGATTTTCTCTCTCTTTCTTTAAATGCCATTATTTCCTTGTAGTTTCAAGGAAAATGAGGGAGTGCAGGGAGTGGGGGCACTTTCAGGAGGGAGCCAGCTGTGGAGTTACACTACAAAGCTTCAGCCTGTACAACACACAGTGCTGCACTGAACTGGACCCCTAATACAAGAGACTTCAGTTGTGTTCAGAAAAAAGCACAGCAGCCACACAGGGAAATAGTGTATTTTTTTAAGACAGGTGATTCAGTGTGATTAAATGTGGACTTAGATTGCTGAATAAGGATGAACTGTAGGAATGAACTGTTTGGGCATCCTTTTGAGTGTATTTTTCCAGCACCCCTTGTAGCTGGTGTGCAGATATTACCCATTCCAGGTGTTGCTTCCACTCTTAATGTGGCATTAAAGCCTGGGAGCAACACCTGTTTGGACTTTGTCATTCCCTAGAGTGCTAATAAATACTATTTGATAGTGTTATTTAATGGGCGAGCAGATAATGTATTATTGGAACTTACTTAAAACCCATTAGTTTTCTAATTTTGTGTGTTGCTCTAAGGTGGGGGTTGATCTCTTTTCCCAAGTAACAAGTGATGGTACAAGAGGAAATGGCCTCAAGTTGTGCCAGGGGAAGTTGATTGGATGTTGGAGTTTGATTCTATATTAGAAAAAAATTACCTGACTTGAAAGGGTCCCACAGCAGTGGCATTTAGACCACCTAAGCTTGGCAAACATTTTGGACTGGTTGCCACTGTTTGATTTAATACTATTGATTTCCAGCTTGTTTCTCTTTAGGAAACAATAATTTGTTCAAAACATAAACCTGTTTTTTCTTTCTTGTGTCTGTGGATTCCCAACCATCCCTGACTGCTGCTCAAGCACTGTTTGCCAGTGATTTCTTTGTTTTCTTCCTAGAAAAGTTCATAGATGTAAAAATTGCTTCGGCAAAAATCAATTTCAATTAATGTCTGCTTTGTTACCCATTAGCACTTTCAGGGAAGAGGTTCAACAAGAGAAACTGAAGGTTTTTAGCTTTGTCACAGGATATTGGTAGAGACATTTTTAATGGCCTCATCCAGAGGATGGGAATAGGGAAACAAGCAAGACTTTTCATGAACCTGAATTCTATCCAGATGATCTTATATGTTTTACATGTACCTGTTTACACAAAGAGAGAAATCATCCAGCCTGGGTTTCTGTATGGAGAAAGCACATGGAAGATATTTTCCAGCTAAGTTTGTGACATGGAATTTCAGCTCAGATGAACTCAGTGATCTGTTGACAGCAGGACAGTGGAGATCACAAAACTATTTCTGGATGGTAGTACAGAGTTTGATTCAATTTGAAAAAAAAGGTTGTTGAATGGCATTACTACAGCACTTACAAAGTTTATAAAAAATGAATTATAGATCAGATGGGGGATTATATTTGGAAAAGTGCACTTATGTCTTGTGTGCTGTGGCAGTAAATACTTCATGAACGCAAGGATTTAAAATTAAATGTCTGGTAATAGAAATGTATTTCTATAATGCCAATTCCTGCCACTGAATTCTAAGTGAGAGACTTCCAAATGCCTTCTTGTTCTACGCACTGTTAAGTAAAACTAGCCTTTGTTAAGCAAGGAGATTCCTAAGTAAGCCCAAGACATTGCAAGTCCTTTGTCAGCCACGCTCCTTTCCATATTACAGATGGATTTTTTTACAGGTAGTTACTGTAGAACTTTACAAATGGCAGGGGTATGTTTATGAATGCTAGATTTCATAGAATTTATGTAAAATTTATTTTAACAAGGCTCTGGATTTTGTATACTTCTCTCCAGTTAGAAAATCAGAAGTTTTTACTTGCAATTTTGCCTGAATTTTCTGCCAGCCATTTCACCTGAAAACCTGAACTGTGAGTTACAGGGTAGTAAATTTGTCTGGCTGATGGGGACCCCACCTTCTGTGGCAAAGCAAGCCCAGATGCAGCTGAAGTTTGCAGAAAGTCTGAATGCAGACCAGAGTTTTACTTACCTAACAGGAGATCTCCATGGCACAAGAAAACACCTTGCCAGGTAACTGGTGCTGGCAGCAGTGCAGGAGAGTTCCTGGGCATCTCCACGTGGTTTTTTATTGGGTATTTCACAGCTCCCACAAACACACCCAGCTGGTTTTAAATTAACAGCTCAAGTGCCTCGGCCCTTGCAGGGGCAGTGCTGAGCTGAGTCTGAAGGAGCTGTGTCTGCACTAACTCAGCTCCTTGGGTGGCTCCTGCAGCTCCTGCTGCCCTGGCACTGCTCTTACACCTCCCCATGTGTGGCCCACAGACTGAGGGAGGACGTATTCTTTCTTGATTTAGGATTCTAGAATTGTGTTAACAGGGCAGCTGGTCCTGTGAAACGAGCACCACGGGCAAAAGAAAATGGTACTGAGATTTTATATACATATATATTTTATATATGCACATAAGTGCACATACACGTATAAAAATAAATATATATGAGTATATATAACCTATATATATATAAAATATATATATAAATACAGCCAGTTTAGTATAGGAAACAAATTATACTGCCCCCAGAGCATGGCTTGTTACAAGTAGATCAGAACTCTGCAGCTGAATTGCTGCTCTGATTGTAGCTTGATGTGGAAGATAAACTTCGATTAATCAATGTTTTTATTTAGTCACCTGTAGGGTACGATGAAGTTGTGTCATACCAAATTTTAAAGGTGGGAACTTCAGTTACCTGTGTTATCTCTCTATCAAGAGATTTTTTTTTAAACTATGGTTAAAAGTGCTCTTGTTCCAAGTCACCTAATTTAAAGGAATAGTCATACAATTAGTCATCTCATTGAAAAGAGTAACAGCTCGGATAATAAGAAAAACCTGCTTTTCATTTTGTAGAGTTTATAGTTAATATTGGCAAGTTTTCCCAACTTCATTGTTTTTTCTGCTGAAATATTAGACCTGAGTGGAGATTCGATAGCAGCAGAATATCTGAGCAGCCCCAAGGGGCTGTGTGGAGCAGTTCCAGATGCTGGAAAAACTTTTATATTCTCTTGTATTTTATAAGAGCCTAGTTGCAGTACTATTTTTCTTTTCTGAATTTTAGGAAAACTTGTTTTATAACTAAAATATGCTCATGTGGAATCTCTGCTTCTGCATCTTGAATAAAGGTGGGCCAGGGGAAGGGGTTTTTTTCTCAAAAAAACCAGTTAAAATGCTAGTAAAAGGAGAAGTCTTATGTTTAAGACCTTTTTGAATCTTCATAATCTTCAAATATGAATTTCACATATGTTATCTTGTTATATCTGAAATTGCTCTGTGTCGAATTTAATTCCTGACCAGATTCCTCATAGCCATACCTACTGCTTTCTTTCTAAATCCCTGGGCAGTAATCTGTCTTATGTATACCACCCTCTTCACTCATCACAGCTCTTGTAAGTAGAATTAAGATGCTCAGAAGGATGCAGGAAGAATAAAGAACAGCAGATTTCCTACAGCTCTCCTTGCACCTCTTACTGCCATGAGACCCCTGTGCTCCTCTGAGGCTCCACGGCTGAGTTAGGCTGGGCAAAGCTTTTTCTGCTGGGATTCTCCTTTCTTGTGGAGTGCTGGCACCTTTTCCACTGGTTGTCTCTGACAAATACTTGGGCATTCCTGTTCTCCCACAAGTGCTTGCCAGTTCTGTGTGTTGTAGCTAATTTAGGCATTAGCCTATATTATATATTATTATAGGTAACTCCTCAGGAATTTGGGTCAACGCAAATATAATTTTTCTTTGTTGGCCAGGAACAAATTCTTAAAATTAATTAAAGAAAAAAAAAGGTATTACATTGGTACTTCCAAATGCAAACTCAGAGTTAAACTCAGGACTGACACATTTCTCAGCACCTGGATGGTGCCTACTTGGAGGCAAAAACAATTTCTGAAAAATCTCCTGCTGGTAAAAGCTGTTGCACATTCCCCAGCAGAAACAAGGAGGAATCCCCTGTGCAGTGATGCTGTGGGGAGCCAGGACAGTGCAGGAGCCAGGGGGATGCTCCGTGCTGGGCTGGCTGATGCTGTGGGTTTCTCTCTGCTTACGGGACCGTCCCTGCTCAGGACTGTAGGTCAGACACACCTCCTTGGCTTGTCCCCTGGTTATACCAGGACCTTGACTGGCTCACTGGCTGGCTCACAGAGGTGGAAATAAGGTACAAGCGTTTTATAAACCTATAATTAACATTTTTGACACTTATAACCTCTGAAATCTGGCTAATCATGATCTCATCTGGTTTATTAGCTGCTTCTTGCCTCTTATTTAGGTTTCCAGTTCTGTCATGTGAGCTGGAGCCTCTCTGATTAACCATCCTGGATGCTAAATTTGGGGGTTTAATTATCTTCCTAAAAGCCAGCATGTTGTTACCTTTTTAGAAACACACGCTCGGTTCTTACGCAGATGTTGTTCTTAAAATCTGTTTTTGTAAACATCTTTTCTTCTGGGCCAAGAGGTTTCTGATAGCTATATATAGCTGGATGTGATTTCCTGGGGGGGCAGCAGCACTAAATCAAGCCCCATCAGTGCCCTATTCATCCCTCCTGCAGCTCCCAATTCTCACGAGAAAGTTGAAAGAATCATGAATTAAATTACACTTAATTGGTAATGAATTTAAATTCATTCAGTTTACTCCAGTTTCTTCTGCTGCTTGGAAAGTAATTTTAAATGAAAGATGCAGATACTTGCAGAGATCATGATGTCTCAGAAAACACTAACGTAGGGATGTTGAATGACGCATTTAACTGATAATTGAAAAAGTTGATGTAATCCTGTGGAATGAGTGGAAGTACTTTCACTTTCTCCATCCATGATTTACAAGGCCATCATTCTGTTGTTTTTACATCTCAGTGTTTCACACACACAGTCAGCAGATTATAATTATTCCTACCTGTTTGTGTCTTATGATCTGTGAGAGCCAAGATTTCTAATTTTTTTCTTTTGGGGAGGTATTGCTTCTTACTGCTGCTCAAGAAAACCTTGACAAAAAAACTTACTCATTTCTCATTCTTGCTTCCTAATTTGTTAATTGTCTGTGCTAAGTTGTTGGTTTTCTCTAGTGAATGTGTGAATGCTATCAAGTGATATAATGGGTTTTTTTAGGTGATAGCCATTATATATCTAAATACCATTCAGGGAACTTAGACATGCATCTATAAATTCCACCTGTGTAAGAAGAGCCTGAGGGTGAATCTTACAGGCATAAGAATTTTGTACCTGCAGAAATTTTCTTTCCTGCAGGGACAGTTGAAGGGAAGCTCCAGAAGCAAAAGACTCCATATAAATCTGAGAAATGGATTGGGTATTTTGGGCACCGTGTGTATGTGTTGTGAATTAATCCCTGACTGCTCTTTGTGGATCCGTGCAAGTTGTGTGCTCTTCCAAAAGAAGGGTCACTTTTGAATGTGAGGCTTTAAAAAAGTGTGTCAGCCAAACATCAAGTGCTGCAGTGAAGATGTTCTGGGGTATTTGGAGAGCTGCTCTTGTCATGGTCCTGACAGGACATCCTGGAAGGAAAGTGAATGCATACCAGTCCTGTCTCCTATTGGAAATGTTGAGGCTTTTTTTTCATTGGTTGCTTTCTGTTTACTTGAGGTGGGCCTTTGAGCTTTCACAGAGAGGGGGAGCTGACTGAGCTCTTTTAACTCACACTTTGCAATGCTTGGAAGTCATACTTTTATGGTTTTATGCTCCTCTTTCTTCTAGAGTTTTAATTCTTGTATCCATATTTGTTTTTATTTTCAGTCAAATAAAATTCCCTGGTTTATATAGTGGAAGTTTAAAGGTTTGAAGCTTTGAATCCTGAATTAAGGAAATATTTAAGATTTTTTTTTTTTTAAACCAAACAAAACACAAAGAAGAGCCCAGCCCCTTCCCATCAGCTGTGCTGTCTGTTAGCTTCTTTAGGCTCCAACTGAAATGGATCAGGCAAATCAATAACTGCTGTGTAATAACATGTTAGTAATAATGCAGCTGCTGGACTGTGAAAGCTCATATCAGCCTTTTTGCCTTGCTGGAACTGTACAGCTTATGTGCCACAGGTAACTACTGAGTGAGTTATCTGTCGAGATCTGCTGCTTGTTTTACATTTGATGGCCAGAATCAAAGAGAAAGCTTTGGATAAAGGATGAGGTGACAGATTCAGAGATGTGCCAAGGCTTCATCACCTCCTGCATTATGTTATTTTATCAAACAGTTAACAAATAGTGGTACAAAGTAATCACATATTTAGGTAAAACAAAATATCCAAGTGGCCTTGCAGCTGGATAAATAGTGCAAAGCTCCTGCAGCTACTGAATCAAGTTAATTTGGGCTTTTTAAAATATACCTGGAGACTTTGTGTAGTTCAGCATCAGTGCCTGTGAGTTAGTGGAGCTAAATGGGGATTTATGTGCTTTTGGAGAGAGGTTTGGAAGAGGATTTTGATTTTCTGTGGTGTTATTCCTGGACGTTTTTTGATAGAAAAGCCTTTTTGACAAGGTGCTGTGAGGCAGAGATCAGCTTCCCTGGGAAGGGGCGACTCCGGAGCCCTCTCGGCTGTGCCGTCTCCGTGGTTGTACAAATTCGGATTCTTGTCCGCATTCTTGGTTGAAATCTCCAAAATATAGTTTGGACTTCCCCTTGCAAGACTGTTCTTGCCTATGTGCTCTTCCAGGGTAGACCCTCAGGCTTGCAGACATCATGAGCACCCTGAGAACTTCCCAGACATTCCTGGCACCTGGATAACATGACTGGAGAACGGAAGGAATCAGTGAAGTGCTCAGAAGTGAGGGAAGGAACATTTTCTGAGGAAAATTTCCCAATAACTTTCTAAAGGAGAGTAAAGTTTTTCACAGATCTTAACATTGGCTTCAGGGGATTTCTGGGGAAATGCTTTCACTTTTTGGAAAGAACAAACCTGGGTAGTGAAGTAAACCAGTATATTTATTAAAGGCAGAAAATGAATGTCAGTGCTCAGTTAGGGTTGAGAAGTGAAACAGGTGAACACTTGTGACATCTAATGCTACATTACCATGACTAGTTAGTGTTTATATACAAGTAGATATTGTGGGTTAAATTTTAGTGAATGAAACAAATACTGCTAAAAAAAATACTGAAAATATAGCCAATATTCAATGAGATGGAGTTAACCTTGGTGTAAAAGTCCACTGCCTGGTGGGGTTTGCATTTCATGTATTGCTTTTTGGAAGCATGCCAATTATAAACTTATAATTTTTTTCCCCTATTTATCCTCTTTCTTCTGTAAAGGTGATTCAGAGTGTAAAAATGCACATTAGATGTAATTAGAAGAAAATGAATTTTTACAATACTTACTGCAGAGCCATCAGCCCATGCAGCAGTAGGCTACGCTGAAGTACTTGTGACTAGAAATTTTTCATTTCCTCTGCTGTTGCAAAATTTCCCTGTGTTTATTTCCAACTTTCAACACCTCTTTCCTGAATACACTTTAATCTTCAGCGTTGTCTGCATTAAAAGAAGGGGAAATGAAAGTTAAAAGGAAAAAAAAAAAGCAAGCATGTATGAAGTGTGAAACAAACCCAGTGTAATTTAACCAAGGAAGGACAGGGTAGAGGGTCCCCCGTGCTGCAGAGGGGGTTTTGTTCAAAGCACTGTGAAGTACCAGTCAAAAGCAGTTTTGATCTTGTAAGTGCAATCTGGCCAATTGTATGAAATTCTCAGCAATTGTCCTTTTTTTAGCAAGTTCTGAGAAACAGGCCAAGTGCAGTGTTGGTGGTTTGGGGTTTTTTTTTGTTAAGTTGAGCCAGTCTCTAATTCTGCAAGCACTTCCAGCTGCAACATTGCATTTTCATCTCTGCTACACCATTCTCCAATTTTATCTGGGTTGACTGAAAATTACTTATAAAAGTAGTTGGACTGATGTTACTCAAACTTTCCAGAGTGTTTGCTTCCGATGAAGTTGCCTGCCCTCATCATCCACAGCTCATCCCTGCCTGCATACCAGAAGGGGTTGGATGGATCATAGTGGGAACCCCAGCTCTGGCTGCGGGAGAAAACACAGTCCTGGGAGCATCCTCTGGAGCAGGAGCGCAGGGCAGTGTATTAAGAGCATTCTCTTCTTTTGCTCTCAGTGGGATCAAGGACACTGAAACCAAGCCACTATTAGGTACCACAGTTGATTCTAAAAGGCCAATTTTCAAATACTGGAAAAAAAAAAAATCGTTTTCATCAAAGCAGTTGCAAAGTTGCAGCCTGTTTAATGGAAGCTTCTGCAAAAACACAGAATACAGCCTACCTACAGAGGGTAGGTTTAGATGGAATATTAGGAAGGAATCCTTCACAGTGAGAGTGGTGAGGCCCTGGCACAGGGTGCCCAGAGAAGCTGTGCCTGCTCCATCCCTGGAATTGTCCAAGGCCAGGCTGGACAGGGCTTTGAGCAACCTGGGATAGTGGAAGGTGTCCCTGCCACGGCAGGGGATTGGAATGACATAAGGTGTCTTCCAACTCAAACCATTCTGTGACTTACAATAAAATCTGGTGGTTTCCTAAGCCAATGAACCTGTTTCTGCTCTCAGGTATGTGAGGAACAGAAGAGGCTGATGGCAAAACTCTGTTGCCACCCACTGTCACCCAGGAGGAGTAGAATTCATGCCCCTCTTCAGGGGGATTTCCCCTGTGGGAATTGAGACTGGGCTGTGAGATGTGAGTTATTAAGAGGAAATTCACAATAGAGGCAGAAACTCTGCGGTCTGTAGCAGCACAGAAATCCCTTCCTTACCTTTATCGTGGAGCTATTTTCCTAAAAAGTGTTACTGTTTGTTTGCAGCTGTGTGAGGCATTGAGCAGGATTGTAGCAAATGAAAGCAGCAACTTGTCTGTGAAAGGTACATGGCTTAGAGCAGCGTGTTGCTGTCATTATCTGTGCTATCAGGTGTCTGCACTTACAGCTGTCATGTAAGTGGGGTAAAAAAAAAGGAGAAGCTGCTGTACTTGGGCTCTGCCTGTCACTTGTAGCTGAGAGTTTGGCAAATGATTTTTTTCCTTCGCCTAAAAAGAATTTTCAACTTATTTGAAACAGTATCATTGTAAACAAGGAGTGGATGTACCAGAGGGGTTGTGGCTCCTGGGACTCCATCCTCTCTCCATCCTGCTGCCCTGCTCCACAGGGGTATGTGACAGGATCTGGTGCTGCAGCTGCAGACAGCTGTGCTGTGTGGCTCCACGTCCAAAAATGTTTGCCCCCATTATTTTTGCTGATGTTATTGACTGTTCAAACATGGCAGAGCTTTGGCCTCACAACACCTGTCTCACAACTGATTTTTTATTTCCAGTGAATGTTAAAATTTCCCAAGCAGAAAGAATTTTTCTTTTTTTTTTTTTTTTNGAGGCTTTAAGGGGCATTGCTGGAACCCCTGTATCTGGATTTGTACAAACACCCTCCTTTTTGGATGAAGATAACATGCTTTCATGAGCGGCTCATGTTAATAGCCAGCATTGTAAAAATCAAAGGTAAATTGTCTGGAATGACAAGAAAATGAGTTTTCTGTGTACCAGGTGCAACTGTGTGGCTGGAGCTTTTGCAGAGATGTCAGCCTGGGGCTTACAAGTAAACAAGAGAAAATTAATTCTCTGAATTTTGTTTTTCTTTTTTGCTACTGTGCATTGTTGTATGTCTTCCCTGCTGTCCCCATGCCAGGCTTGTATTTCTGCAAGTATTTTCGAATTTTACTTGTTTTCTGGGCTTAAAAACCAGTTAGAAGTATATAATTTTACTGTGAGACAGTAACATATGATTTGTTTTCTGTTGTAAACTTCTGTCAAGTCCCAGGGCCCCTAAGAGGAGCAAAACAGTTTCCCAAAAAAAGTGCTCTTCACTATGGCCTGGGGTCATCCAAAAACTGTGTCAGATAAAGTCATGGATGCTGCCTGACATGGGAGTGATGGTATAAGCAATGCATTGTATATCACTTTTACAGTTAGGAAAATATGGAACAGTTTTATTGTGGTGTTGAAATACGGTATTAATCACTTTGCATTACTGGTACAGAATTTATCAGTCCAGTTTTTTTCTTGATTAATAGATAGGGCTTAGGCTTGCCTGTTTTTCGACAGTCTACTCTTGTTTGTCTCGACACAATTGGTTTTTATCACATTGGTGCACATCTGACAAAAAAAAGGCGCTCCAGATCATTGGTGGCATTAGTCTGGCATTAGTCTGGCATTGTCTTGCACTGCCTTTATTAAAACCCCCTTTGTCCTATTGTTGCTAAGTGATCTATCCATCTTAATATTTTCCTGATGTCTAAGCTACTGTCTGTTAATGGCATCCTAATGCATTCTGAATTGACATATTTCACATCATTTAAACTCTGCTTACCTATTTATCATGCAGAGGTCGTAACTTAGTAAGTGAAAGTCACTCAGAGGATTTTTCTTTGCTATTTCTCTAATTTTCTGTTGCTACAAGGAAATTGCAGCTCTTCCACTCACTTATTGTACCGTTGTGATAAAGGCCCTTCCTCACTCTGGCATCCGATGCACAGAGGAGCTTTGTACATTTGATTTCCTTTTCTTCCATTTGTGTCAGCCTGACGAGATATTAAAAACTGGGAGCGGGGATGTTTTGTGCAGCCGTTCCTGGCCCTGGGAGGAACAAAGATGACCTGGCTGGTGTGGCATCCATCCTTGCACAGGGAGACTATCAACTCAGTGCTTGCTGGGGCTGGGATTACGTGTCACTCAATCTTGTCAAAAATTCTATGAATATTCAATGAGGATTTTAATGTATTGTCATCAAGGAAGCAATTTCTGTGTAGTCATATTAAGCATGTTGTCATCTCTGCAGTTTAAATACATTGTTTTGCCCATGAAGTGACCTTAGGCAATTTTAAAATGGTCTCGTTTTTTCTCCATTTGCCTTATACCAAATAAATTAGTTTTACCTAATAGGAAAGAACCTAATATGGATCTAACACATTTGTATAGGGAGAAGCACATTTTAATAAATAATCAGGGTATTATTCTACGGGTACCAGGATTTATCTTTCCCACTTAACGCTTACACAGAAGGTTTGAGATATGGTCAGGTTAGGTGCAGTCAAGTTGTTCTCTAACCAAGGTTTCATAATGAGTTCGGTTTTCAGAGGGTGGGCTGTTAATTTATCTCCCTTCTTGCACTGCTGCTGATGTTTAAATCACTGCCTGCCTCATCGTTGTGTGTTTAGGTGTTGTTTAAGCTTCATTGCCCAGGCGAGGTTCTCATTTGCATAGATGGTGTATGAATGCATTTTGTTGGGTATGGATTATTGTAGGAAAACCAAATAGGTTCTACTGAAGTTAAGATTTTTGAAATTTCTTTTCTTGTGGACTTCCTAGATTGCAGTTTTTTTATAAGAGCATATCTCTGTACATAGTGAGAATATGAACATTGTGTTTTGGAGAGCAAAATGTGATGATTCCTTATTGCATATGTCCTAAATAACGTATTTTTCTTCTGAAATCAGAACAAACTATTTCAGGATATACAGAATGTGGCATTTTAAACTGAAATGTGAACAGCAGGGCTTTGTTAGTCACGCCAACGGTTGTACTGGGAACAACAGGTGTATTGTTGGGTGGACTGGAACAGTGGGATGTCTGATGTGTAGTGAAATCAAGGGAGAAAGCATTAGGGTGTGAAAGTACTTTGTTAAAATGCTGTTCATTAGAAAACCTGAAAATCCTGAAAAGTACAGAAAAGTACATTTTGCTTTACAGCAATTTGAGAAGTAGACTACTTATTAACTCAATTAAACAGTGTTTTAAGCTGGGAAGAGAACGGTGTATTCAGAGCTCCAAAGTGTACCTCTGGGCCAACACTTTCAAAATTAACTGGAGAATTTTGGTACCTTTTATGCTTGTGTGAGAACATGAAAGTACTGATTTTTCAGAGGATGGATTATCATCACTTCCAGGCCTAAGTAGTAATCACTTTTAAGAAATACAGACTTTGTTTCTAAGGATACTGAGACACTTCTTTAAAAGTGATGGCGTTCCTGCACGGAAT
>VZUA01028263.1:6331-17297 GCA_013401035.1 Horornis vulcanius
ATGTTTGGTTAGAGAGCCAGTACATGTTCATTGGGACATACCTACAGTGCTTGCCCTCTAAGCAAGTGGACCTTTGATTTATGTGAGCAGTTCTTGGCACTGAATTATTAAGGATAAAGTACTCCCCATCTTAGGGACTGCATTGTTCATCAAGTGGCAGTTTTGGAATCAGTCAGGAAAATACTATTTAAGCATCTTTAACTGAGAACACAATGCATAAGTCACAAGCCACCCATCTCAGAAACTCTGGTGATTTGATGGGTTCAATGACACCAGCACTGAAAAGCTTTTTAGAAACACCAACTGGTGTTTGGCAGTTGACAGACTAAAGGGGAGACCAAAGTTCAGAGCTTGGGTAGTTCAGACCTTTCATGTAATGAAAGGACTAATTTCAACAGGAGACACTGCAATACTTGAGTTTAAATTCCTGCTCTCGCAAACGTGCTTCAGCAGAAGAGTGCAGTGCAAGGACTTGTTAAGGAGGAGTTTGACGAGCCAGGGAAGGAGCATGAGCGTATTAGTGGAGGGAGAGTCCTTGGTTCTCAACTGAACTGCATCAGGCCCCTTTCATGACAGGAGTGGCACACATTCCCCTGCCTGTTTAAAAAGTTAAAACCAGCTGTAATGCTGTTTGTCTCACACTGGTCTTTTAGACTGGCCTGTCATTTCAGGAATCTGGCTGTGAAAGTATCCTGAATAAAAGGGAGTTTTCATCTGCATCTGCTAACTTCTTGGGTCCTGAGTTGCAGTGTAGGAAAACTTAGCTCATCTTGGGGCAGCCTGGCTTTACATTTACTTCCATGGAAGTGCACATTTTTAAAATTAGGACCCCCCCAGCTGAGTTATTTATGTAGCTTTTACATGACATCTTTCTCTCCAGTAAAATTCTTAGTACACTTCATGAAATCTTGTCCTATGGTTCCAGGGTGGAAAAGTATCATATAGTGTTTAGTATTTCTTGATTGTTACTGTTGACAAGTTTCAACGATTGTTGGTAGGACATGAATTACTTAAACTGGAAAATCAAGAAAGCTTTTTCATATTCCTCTGGGCAAGCCACAGGATTTGTCTGCCCAAGAGTCCATATCTGAATGGAAAGGGGCTGCATGGTGTCACTTGCTGGTGCTTTGTGCATTTGTTTTCTGGCAGTTATGGCAGTTGTGTAAAATGTAAGTAATAGAAAATAAAGTGGGCTTGGAAGAGTGAAGAGGTTTTTTGTATTTTCAGAACAGCTTGAACTACTGCAATTTATGTTCTTAAACTGATTTTAGAGTTTACAGGCTTGCAAAAATGTACCTGAAGTCTGTTTCCATATCAGTGTTTTGCATTTATCATATGGAATTCATGGGAATATGCCTTGTGGACAATTCAAAGTGGTTTGATCAACCAGAGCTAAATACCTGGATTTTTGGATAGCCTTAAAATGACAAAGCTGGGTTTTTCCTCTTGACGTCTTGATTTTCAAGCTTTTTTTGTTGTTGTTTTAAAGATGCCACATTGTGAAGTTTTGGGGGTTAATCCCCCTAAGCCCACAGATTTTTTTTAAGGAAGATCTTTCTTAGGATTTCCTAAAAGCTGCTTAAGTATATAGTTAAATGAAAGTGTTAACGTTTTGAACTTTACGGTCTCTGTGTTGCTTCTGGTTCGTCTCCTGGAGATCACTCATTAATTAAACTAAGCAGGGGAGAATTCCTGCTGAGCTCATTTTAAGCTTCCAGGACACAGGAGTGTATCTGGTTCCCTTCCCTGCATTGCTCTTTCCAGTAGGAGGATAGGATAGTAGGAGGGGGGCTGAGACTGTGCTGTGAGTTCTGCTGTGAAGCCCTGAGCAGGAGAGTGCCCACACATTAAGTCCTGCTGCCCACGTGCCACTTGCCACCTGATTTTTAGATGGGACTTTGCAGTACATGGAGCTTGAGGCTTGGGTTTCACACAAGAATGTCTGTGAGTGTGCCATCTTGGCTATAGAGGCTCCAGCAGTAAACAAACTATGATGTATAAAGATACATCAAGCATGAAATTCATAATTTTGTCCCCAGCCACGTTCGCATTTTGAAAAATGATTTATTCAAGGAATGCTGCAATATTGAAATGATTCCAGTACAAGCAGTACTAGCAGATAACTATCTGGAAGTGTAATGTGAGAAATGTTAGGCCCCAGTTCCAGCATTTTCAGTTTAAACCCCATGCCAGTAGTAAGAGCAGGAGTCAGGGTCAGGAGAGACCATGCAGAAACTCTGACAGGTATTGTGGTGACAATACCGCAGAAATGAAGGGGTGAGGGGAACTTCCCAGCTTCCTCTACAGCAGTGTGTGCAGATACGGTGCAGAAGCTTCTAAAAGTATAGACAGGGATTGCTGTGGTCCAGCTGTGAGTTTGTGCAGCTCTGCTGCTTCCAGACTCTGCTTGAGCTGAGTGTGGTTGGCAGAGGACATACCAAGCTGAACACAGCAGCTGCCTGCTCCAGATGTGCAGGTTCCAGGAGATTTGTTCTTTGGCAGCTGTAAACCAAAATTGTAACTATGGGCAGAGTGTGATTTTATTTGGAGTTCTATCTTTCCCAGCATTGTTTCTAGTGTTGTGCAAGCTGGAGCTGAATCTGGGGTTATTTTGTGTACCAGCAGTTAAGCTTTAGCTCATGTTGCAAATTCATGATTGCCATACACAGGAAGCAGGAAATAACAATTTATTTTTTGAAACAGCAGTAAAGCCCCTATTCTCAAAAAAGAACCAACCAAAAAAACCCACCACAACAGGAAAGATTGCAGTGATACATAACCATGTAAACACAGGTGAAACTGATTAGGCACAGATGCCATAAGTTTAAAAACAAATTCTAAACAAAGCAAAATACTAATGACAAGTGCTCTGTCAGACTGGGAAGTGCTGCCACAGGATGCAAATTCTAGAGCTCACAGGGATCCAAAAATTTCTTTAAAAAATTTTAAATTACACAGGCCACTCTGTATCTTGCTGCAGGAGCGCCCAAGGTAAGAGTGCAATAGGAATGGGGCAGGTGCATGCTCTGCTGCCTGTGTCTTGGCTGTGGGCTAGGACCTGGCTCCTGGGCTGGACGCTCTCCAGCCCTCCCTAAAGCATGTTGGGCTGCCTGCACCTTAGTGTGCTGCCTGGACAATGTGCTCCTGTACCCACCAGATCACATGCACACTGCTGCACTTCAAAAATATTTTAACTTTTAAAGCAATTTTAACATCTAAATTCATTTTAACTTTTAACTGGTTCTGAGCAATGAAAAAGCTGCTTATCAGTGCTTGTAACTACAACCTGCAATGAAGATTTTATTTCTGTGCTTCTAAATCACCCGTGGATGCGAACAATCTCTCTACCAATGTTTGTGTTGGCTGTAACTTATGTGAATGGAAGAGATGCGTTGAGCCAAGCGCTCTTGTGGTCTTCTACATGTGTGTTACCCCCCGGCAGGTAATAGAGACCAATATTTTGGTAAGAGCCAGGTAGCTACAAATGTCAGTATAAAGAGTAATGATCTTAAAGCAATAATGGAGATGCAGAACTCATCACATGAAGGTCTGTCCCACTCTGGATGCCACTTGGAAGCCTCTGTAAAAAAAAAAATTCACTTGTTTTCAAGTATAACTGCAACAACAGCAACAAATGGAAGCAGTAATTCCAGTGGTACTTACCAACAACTTTGTCACGGTCTGCATTTTCTGGAGAGAGAAAAGAAGCAAACATAAGCACACTTATAATTTAGAAACAATTTGGCTCTAACCAAAAGGGAATGAATTGTGACCACCACAATGGGCTTATAAATACAGCTGATGTGTTTCTTCTCAGGAAGCAAAGACCTGCTGACTCTGGGAGAGCCCAGCAGTGACTCTCAGGACTCTGTTGAGGAGAGATTTATCACACTTTTTTGACTTCTACTGCCAGTGGCTGGTGTAGAGAGGACTCTGCCCATAGGTGTGCTTCCTAAGATCACTTTGGCTTTTGCCCTGTTCTCTGTGTTTTGAGAGCCTGCAACTAACATTAAACAGCCCTGTGAATCCAGCACTCCTTTACATTCCTTAGGTACTGGTGTTTTAATAGCATCTTCTCACTCCTTTAGTTCACCAATGGTTGAGTGCTGGGGAAAAGTGTGACCATGCCCTCAGCTCCCCCACAGATCAATGGCCACAGCACAGGGCCTTTTCTTTATGGAAATTTCAGGTCTCCTTCCCTCCTGACTCCATGCAGCCATTACAAAGCGAAGTGCAGGCATACCAGGAAGGCTGATTTTGGGTTAAGCACTGCATTTCCATGAAGGCTCTTGCATGTCAGCCTTGTCCTCTCCCAATGCTTCAGGGAAAGCAGATGGCCTGGCTGACGTTCACTGGAAGTGAGCAGCTTTGGCAGTGCTTGCTGCTCTCCCCACCCGCAGTGGCATGGCAAAGCTTGCTTGGACCTGCAGCAGCTCAAGCCACAGCTCACACATCTGGTAATAACCAGGAGCCCCCAGGACAGGACAGGTATCCCATTCTCTGCTTTCTGTTTCTGCAAGCAGTAACTTCTGGCAGGGGTAATAACACCTTAAACTGCAGCCACCATATATCCTGTAATACACCCTCCAGCACCTGAAAAGCAGACTCCATCCTATCACTCCTGTAGCAGGATTTTTTAGGGAGCAGGAGCATGATATGCTCCTGAATTAGGTTGGGCAACCCAGCCTGGGCCCAGCCTGTACCTGGTAGGCCTGGGCCCCCTTTGGCCTAGGCCCAGGGACAGGCCGGAGTGGCGCAGTTAAAATTTAGGTTTGTGGCGCAGTTAGAAATTAGTTAAGGTATGCGGGAAAGATAGTAGTTTAGTTATAAGGTAATTAGAATAGATGCTGGTTTGAGCATTTTGCCACCTTAAGTGTGAAAGGTAAACAATGTTTATTTACATTCTTGTGTGCTGTACACCAATGAGGAATTGCTTTGTATTGTAAACTATGTTAAACTGTATAAAAGTAGCCATTCTGCTGAGATTAAAGGAGAACGTATGTAGCCACATTGGTGTGATTACGTTACTCAGCCTAACTCCCCAATCTTGCAGGTTACTCCTTGTTTCACACTCCCTAAGGTAGAAAACAGGCACCTTCTGCCCTCCTCCCCTCACTTTGTGCATCACTACCCACTTGGCTTCTGACTGCAGTTTTCCAGCCTATATTTAGGAACAGGAGAGTGCTGTGCCTGCCTCCTGATGGTATCTTTTGTGTGCTCTTTCCCTTCCTACATGTGCTGATGGAGGATGTCTGTTTGTCTTCTACTTACGACACAGCTGGTTGGCACAGTGCTCACCACCGCACTCGCTGCACGCTCCTCCCGTCTTGTATGGGCGCACTGGGTAATTCCCACTGTGAAGGAAAATAACACTGCTCTCAAACAGCCCTTGGGAAGACATTAATACCTACTGCTAATTAGGTTTTAACCTGAGTTTTGCTTCACTTGTGTTGATAGAGTGATGGTTTCAAGAGTCCCATCTGAATGCCTGTGCCCAAGACACACAGTGAAACAGAAGAGATTAAGTGTAATGGGACACCCTGTTGTTTAGGAACATGGAGACAGCAGTATTGCAAACCTGGGAATTAAAGCAGTCTCAGAGTTGGGTAATTTGTGTGCAGAGAAACTCTGGACTCTCATAGCTCACTCAGGCTATGGAAACAAGAGCAGGTTCACTTACTGTGTATGTATGTGTGTATTCAGCCTTGAAGAGGAATGCTCTGGTGTTGGAGAATCTCTCATAGGTGGTGATTTCATCCATTTGTTGCTTAATATTTTAGGAGTGATGTAGGCCTCTCTCCTGCTCCCTCCCTCTACCAGTGGTGTGAGTGGGACCAGCTACCTCTGCCCAGGCTGATACTGCACCAAACACAGCAGAGTCCTTTGCTCAAACCATGGCCAAAACAAGACTTACAGCATGCCTCAAACTGCCCAGGAACACAGAGAGGGATTTTATAAGCATGAAATCTCAGCAGTGAGATGAAACTTCATGGTAAAACCTCATTACTTTCAGCAAGGCGAGGCTTTCATTTTTTGTCTAAGCTGAAGAGTACATTCACTTGAGGAAACTGTGTATCCATCTTGCCTGGGCCCTTGGTAGAGCTGAAATAAAGCAATGAAGCTGCTGCTTCTCAAAATCAACAGCTGGATGTGACATTACTCCACTTGTTAGCACACAACTGACCATTTGTGGTGTCCTCACCCAGCAGGGAAGGGCCCAGCTTTACAGCCCTCTCTAGAGCCCCTTGCCTCTCCAGAGAGACCCCTGCCTGCTTTGCTGAGTGCTGGTGAAGGCACCACTCCTCTTCCCCATGCCAATACAGGGCAAGAAATCCAGTGGGATTTTGGCTCTCTGCACATTAGGATGTGGGGCTTCTAGGGAGAGCAGCAGCTGTGTCATTTCAAAGTATCTACTCAGGGGTACATACTGCTCCAAGGATGAAGTATGGGTAAAAGGAATGCCAAATTTGCTTGAGTTCAAGAGCTGCCTTGGCCCAACATGGTATGCATGTAAGGCTTTTAAAGCTGCATGTATCTCGTGGTGGTATTGATTAGCTGGAGAAGAGAATAATACATCCTTCCTAGCTGGATATCCTGCTGACTATGCATATGAAGGACCTCTGGATCAAATTTGTCTTGAGCAGCCCCAGCCTCCTAAGTAGCCCTCAGCTGCTAAGACTTCAGGCTGCCAGCACTGCACACTTCAATGTTTATCCAAGCCATTGACTTAGGGGCTTAATTCTTCAGGCACACATAGAAATATCTTCAGACTTTGGGTTTGCACCTTGGCAACTGTCTGGGGCCATCTTGGCAATTAGGAGCAAGGGATTAAATTTCAGATGATCACTTCAGTATTTTCATGTCAACATTTTTTATTTAATCCTTTCTTCCAGTCCCACTGCTTTTTGCCTCCAATATAAAACCCTCATCTAGCAAATAAAAAAAAAAAAAAAAAAAAAGCTGGTTGGACAAAGGTGTACCTCTTTCTCTATTTTGGAGATTATTTCCTCCCACAAAACACAGGACTAAGTAGACTGATCTAATAAACTTGCAAGTTGTGGAAGGGAAGGGGTAGGACCCAAACCCTGTGAAATATTCATAACAAAAAACCTTACGATGGCCCATAGTTGCAGATGAAGTGTGCTGCGTTGGGTATGGTGGTGTATGTCACCTTGGGACAGAAGTGGACTGCACAACCAACCTTGTAGCTTGTAGCCCAAACTACCTGCAAAGACAGATGGATACACTGATGATAAAGGCTTTGATTCAGCACCTGAAGAGTTAGGAGAACACCTGCTCTCCTCTGTTTTATCACATACAATGGGATGTAGAGGACTCCTTTGGCAGGCTTCACCAAGAAAAGCAGCAGTAATGGATCTCAAAATAATAGTTTGTTCTGAAAAAAGACTGATTATTT
This sequence comes from Horornis vulcanius, assembly GCA_013401035.1. Taxonomy (NCBI): domain Eukaryota; kingdom Metazoa; phylum Chordata; class Aves; order Passeriformes; family Scotocercidae; genus Horornis; species Horornis vulcanius. The sequence goes on from VZUA01028263.1 coordinate 13,749, forward strand.
TACACAATTCACCATGTATTTGTTAAAACTATGCAGAAAGAAGACACAACTGGAAAATGTTGTTTTCCTTTCTTGCAAAGGAGAAAGGAGAAGTTCATCTCCTTTATTTCAACCTAATCCATTAGCTTTGTCTTTCCTGATGCGGGAGCTGAGTTCACACCTGTGCAGAAAAGGCTGCACGATCTGCTACAGCTCTTATGAGGGCTGGCTGCCCTTTTACTAAATCCCATGGGGACATAAAGCAAATTGCCAGAAGGCACTGGGTGCTTCAGTAGGAGGATTGTGTCTGGGCTGCAGTCCTGCCTTTTAATATCATGGCTGTAACTAAGATAACCTGGAGTCAAGGCCATTACTTCACATACTGATCCTCTCTCTACCAGAAGCTTTTCTATCAAAGTGCAGCCAAATGCTGCAGTCCTGAAAAAGTAGCAGCAGAGGGGAGACAAAAGCACAGCAGGACTTGAGGGTGATAAAACAGCAGCGATGACTAACTACATGAGCAATATAGAAGGATCCTGGCAGCTTAGAACATAAATACATTTGTGCTCCCACTGACTTAAGAGGAGGTCTGGGCCTTTCTGATTATGCCTATTTGGTACTACTCTGAGACAATCCTCAGGCTCCTGAGGGTCTTCTCAAGCAGTGGCAGAGCAGAGGTCACTCCTGGCACCACCTGTAGATAACTTAATTCCTGAGGACTGTGAAGGACTGAACAAAAGGACCTTTCCTATCCCAGGAGCCCACTGACTGAGCAGTGATTTGTGGTCACTGCAGTAATTGTGCCCATGGAAAATTCTCTTCTCCACAATTGGGAAGAAGCAGAATGAGGAGTTCCCTGACAGTAAAGACTCAAGGATACCTCCTGAGGCTGTCAGATATACATCTTCTATCTACAGTCACTATCACTGCTAACTCCAAGTGAGAATAATCTTACTTTTTTTATTCTACCCCCCATTAAACTGCATGGGCTGCTCCTCTGTAAACACCATGGTCAACAGCACTGTGCTTTAGTGCCAGGTAAGGTGTGCTTCTGTGCAGTTTCCAGGTGCTGACTCTTGCAATGTCCTTGAGAGCAAGCTCAAAGAGCAGCACAGTCACCGCTCACAGCTCCTGCATCCAAGTATCTTCTCTGAACACAAGTTCAGAAAGCCCACCAGCTTCACCTCATCTACTTAAGTCCTAAATGCACGTGTATCTCTGCAAAAAATATTAAATAGCCACAGGTCACAGTTTAACCCTAGACCTGCAAGCTGTCCTGCTTTCCTATAGCTGAGGGTAGTGATAGTCGGGTTTTATGGCAGAGGCAGTCTTTTTTCCTCACTTTGCCTACTTACTTTGGGAATAGCAGCTGGACAAAGTGCACACATGATATTTGCAGAACTGCAGACATCTCTTTTTTGTGATGGTACTTCTCCAGCCCTTGGCATTTGAAGTCTGCCTGACAGAGCTGGGATCTCATTCCACTCATGCACTGCAGCTCACAGCCACTGCCATTGCCTGTTTTATGGCCACTGCTTGGCTAATCTGACTGCTTGATGGCTGCACTATTTTCTTCAAAAAAACCCACCCCAAACTTAACCCCACATTTAAAGTAATAATATTATGGCTCTTTTCCTCCCATAAACGGGAACATAAGAACATCTTGTGCACACAGACATATAGCAAGACTACAGAACCTGGAAAAGTTCACTGAATCTTCAACAGAAATGTAGAGGTTTTGTATCAAAATGGCAAAGCTGGTTCATGGTTTAGATGGAGAAATGCAATGCCTACCTGCGTATAGTGGCCGCATACTTTACTGCAGCCATTGGTGTCATAATTGTAGTGTTCGACCTCTTGGTACCAAGAGGCTAAGGCTCCTTTCACAGTAAAGGCAGAAACTGAGCCAGTCCAGATGTTTTCTCCAACAAAATTAAATCTGGGGTGACATTTCCCTCGCTCTTTGAGGTATATATTATGTTTAAATACGCATTTCTGTGCCCAAGCTTTTGCAGTCTTTGCCAAATCTGGATCCCAAGTCTGCAAAACAAAGACAATTAAAAATCACTTTGTTATATTGGCAGTGCAGTAATTCAGAGCAGGTCTCACGAAAAGCTAGGTCTCAATAGTGTTGATGCTTTTGGTTCATTGATTTTTTTTACTTCTGTTGAGACTTACAGACCTACATGGTAGATGGGCTTGCAGGTTTGTTTCTGATTTGAACTTAAATTGCTGATTAAGCTTGAGGAAATTTTTGGGGTGGTGTATGATCTTGGCTGACTGGGTTGTTGGACACCGAGAGCTGTATATCAGGCAAATACAGTGTTTGTGGTACAATTAGCATTTCAAGACTGTGCTGGCCATGATAGAACATTAATGTAAATTAAACTGAATTTACATGGAATCTGGAAAATGAGGGTTATGCTTATCATATCAGTAACGCAGAAGTCTTGTGTAGCCTTATATTTGCTTAAGGCCATGGCTTGCAGGTCAGTTCACAAGTACATTGGGATTTTGGGGACAGTTTAAACCCTTTGGTGAGCATCATTGTGTTTGGTGGCTTGAAACATTAGTGCTGAATTCATATTTGTGGAATGACGCATTCACTTGCTATTCCATTTTAGAGGAAGTGGTTATTTAAGCAATTGAGTTATGTAAATGCCTTTTGTTTGCACTGGAGGTAGTGTCTGCTCTTGCTGGGTTTTCTTGTGCACACACCTTGATTGAGAGATTACAGCATTGTACCTCCTGGTAGATAAAGCACAACTGTATGATTGTAGTCCTAGTTACACTTTGTGTTACATAAATTAAGTTGCCCAGCACTCAACAATTTTGTACTGAAGTATTAAAAAAAAAAACAACAACTTTTTATTTGTCCTCTTCTGAATTAATTAAAATAGCTTACTTGCTTCTGCAAATGATGGAAAATTGAAGGAAATTGTTTTGAATGCATCAGAAATGATGAAAGAAAAGGTGTATTTTACAATCTACCTTTGGTAGATTTTTGTAGGTAGATTGTTAGATTTTTGTCTTTTACCTAAGAAAGCTTTTTTGGTACCATAGCTAAGTCTGAAACAATGTATTGTTTACGCTACCAATTAGTAATTAAAAATCACAAGATCATGTCAAAATGCATCTACAGAGATTTGAAAATATTTTTTAACCTATGTCTTTAATTTCTTCCTTTGCTTAATGTTTGTGGAGGGTGTATTTTCCCACTGTGGTGGGGTGGACACTGGCCAGGTGCCCACCAAAGCCACTCTATCACTGTCCTTCTCAGCTGGGCAGGAGAGAGAAATGCCACCAAAGGCTCCTGGATTGAGATAAAACAGGGAGAGATCATTTATCAGTTACAGTCAAGGGCAAAACAGATTCAGCTTGGGGAAATTAGTTGTATTTATTACAATTTGAAACACCTTCCTCCCACCTCTCCCTTCTTCCAGGACATAACTTCAGTCCTGATTTTCCACTCCCTCCTTCCCCCCAGCAGCACATGGGGACATGAATTGGGGGTTATGCTCTGCTCATCCAAAACTGTCTCTCCTGCTCCCTCCTCCCCAGGGGGAGGAC
>VZUA01028333.1:0-10694 GCA_013401035.1 Horornis vulcanius
CCTGGAGCCTTCTCTCCAGGCTGAACAGCCCCAGTTCTTTCACCCTTTCCCCATGGGAGAGATGTTCCGACCCCATGATCATTTTTTGTGCCCCTCTGGGTTCATTCTAACAGCTCTGTGTTTCTTGGGCTGGGGATCCCGTTGCTGGATGTTCCTCCTGGTAAGTTTTGACAGCTGTCTCAGGTGTATTGTCATCCATTCAGCCTGTGCAAAAAGAGTTGGTCACAGGGGAAGAAGTGTGAGAGGGGTGCATACCTCTGTGCACCATTTGGTGAATGCATTTGCTGTAAATGGAGAGGAAACTGGTGTAGCAGCTGCAGATAAGTGCCAACTGTCAGAGCAGTGGGGTTAGAGCACAGGAAGAGTGGGAGCAAAATTTAGCCCAGTTCTAGCTACTATTAATGTGGAGTTTGGTCAGTTTATGAAAGGGGCCTCTATGACATGGTTGCCTGCAAAGTAGGGGACTCAGTGACCCAGAAGCTGCCTTCCTCATCTCTTGGGGCTCAGGTCAGACTGACCCTCCGTTACCAAATCTCAATAACAGGTCCAGAGTCCTCCACACCTTCTTGCCGGTCCCACTGAGCTGGATGTGCTTGCAAAAGAGCAAATGGGGAAACAAAGGGACCTTTGACCCCTGGCTACCACTATATTAGCTCTGCATGAATGCCGGGGTCTCAGATGAGCACCTACCTCAGCTTGGGCCTGAGAAAGAGAGAAGGCAGGACAGGTAAGAGCTGAACTCTCTGTTCTGGGTGGAATGGACCTTGTGACTGGTGTATCTAGATCATAGGCAAGTGAGTGGAGGTAGTCTGTTTTCCTCCATCTCCTACTGCAAACCAAAGTGTGAGCCCTTCTCGTGCTCCATAGGCAGGAATGGTGCTGAAATAGAGGAGGCTGGGAGTACCTGCTCTGGGGTCACCTGCTCTGAGGCTGAGTGATGGATGCTTCATAAGACACTCATAGGAGGGTCAAGCCCATGGTGGGAATTGCAGAATTTCAGTGTTGGGAGATACATTTCCCTTTCCCAGGTGCCTTCACCACAGGGACTTCAAGTTCTAAAGTGGGTAAGAGCATCTGTTCATGTTCCTGGGAAGCAAATTTCTTCCTTCTGTGTACACGGGGAAAAACTGGCTCTGGGATTGAAAATCAAGGAAGGGTAATAAAGGAGCAACTGTGCAAACATCTAGTTAACTGGGTGGTAGCTTCTGGAGGTAATCTGTGCACAGAAGGAAATAAAAATGGATGGAAATCTTACTGTGGGATAAGATGGAACATTGACTTGTAACCACCTGGTACAGGATTTAGTAAAGCATTCACATGTAATATAGATTTTCAGCCTATTTTGTCATTGCAATTCCTATGTTCAATGTTTTCTTCATGTTGCACTGAGTGATGCAGCCCACCAATTGGGGGCATAAATCAATTTTAATTTCTAAACACCTTTTAAAGTGCAGCGTGTTTGAAAGCTTGTTTAGATGTAATGTTGTATTTTCAGTGTGCCAAGTAGCAAATTTTCAATTCTTCAATTCTGACTTTTTTAAAAAAGACAAAAGTAAAGGAAGTCAGATGAAGCTAAATTTTGTTAGGCTACTCTCTGCTGCATTAATCCCAGAGTGGAAAAGACAAGGGAACCTAGTTAGCTACTTGGGACTTTCCTCAACTAAAGCAAGACAAAGTACTCAGATCACTGGGTCACTAAGATGATCACTGTATGTGATGTACTAACTAGCATAATGTTCTTTAGAGCAATTTACCAAAACAAATCAAATCAAGAAATCCCACAATATTAATTTTTCAGTTGTATATAAGCATGTAGGAAACCTATTCTGACCTCTGGCACTTTCACAGGTTTGCTCATGTACTGAAATGGGATTTTCGCTCTCATATAAAAGAACTAGCTTTAACTGCCCATATTTCTTTGAGCTCTGAAAGTTATTATTGTGGATATTTGTGATTATACAAATAAAAGGACACCTTTATTTTTATGCTGCCTTTTCCTCACTTCTTCAGAGGAAATGTACCATGATCTTTCTGTGCTTGTCTTCATTTATCAGTTAGGTTTGTTGCAAAAAATCTGGTGTTTAACCAACAAGTTTTATTTCTCTGAAAACAACCCAAACATTGTATGCTGATTCCTGCAGGTCTCTCTGTGTAGAGAGCAGAACTGGTACTCAAACCATGCTGCAATCCAGGGCACTGGTGATAGCTCTGATTCTGCTCCTTAGCACCACTCTCCCCGGTAAGTCTGAAAAGCTTTGCTGTTTGCCTGAGACAAAGCTCTCAGCTCTATAGGTTCTCACATACCGTGAAGAAGAACTGAAGCCAAATAATTCAGTTGAAGATCATGAATTCTCAGTGTTGGCAGTGTGGAACAAGTCACTAGAGACCTGGCATGAACGCAGCCCACACTTGGTGCAAATACTCTGCCATGGAAGGTCTATGACTTAGATACCCATGACTCAGGGAAGAGGGGGTGCTGAATGCTGTAGAGCAAATTCTGGGAGGGGTTCTGAATCTCAGAATTCCAAATCTCTTCCTCTGCACCTGGGTGAAGATACCAGAGACACAAGTGACACGAGAAGCCTCATGGGGTTTTGCCTTTTTTTTCTCAGAAGTGCAGTCAAAGTCCATCTTTGAGAAAGACCGCCGTGACTTGCTGGCCATCCCTGAGGCAATTGCATCTTACTTCTACGAAGCTGTGAACAAGGTGTACCCTAAAGTCAGTCAGTTCTTGTTGGATACTGTCCAGAGTCCAACAGTTATTGCGGCCAGGTACGGAAAGCTTCTCTGCACTAACACTCCAATGGCCATGTGGGAAAAGGGAGAGGGAGGTGTGGGAGAAAGAATAGATTAATCAACAATCTATATGGGGACATCCAAGAGGAAATTAATCAGGAACCAAAGCCTGATGTACCAAGGGAGCGAGATGCTGGAAGGTGGGGTGAGGTGATACGGTCTCCTGTGAAAGCACAAGCTCTTCCCAGGGAGGCACAATGTACATGACAATGTTCACAGGGATGGCAGGTACTGCTCTTTAACAATGGGTAATGAGGGTGAAGGCTGCTGGCTGGTGGGGAATCAGCTCCTCTGGAAGGGTGCTGCAATGCTGTGAGGAGCTGAGTACTCAGTGTGCCAAGATCACTTGATGCAAATCATAGAACTGGCTCTAGCTGTGCATGTGTCTTTCTCAAGGTAGGGGAATGAGTTTCCTCACGAAAGGAAAAGCATGATCACCCTAGAGACAGTTTCATGTAACTCATGGCTCACATGTACTGCCTATTCCTATCTTCTGAGGAAAGCTCCTCTAGGACTGCCGAGGAGCTCTGCACTCTCAGTGACAGGCAGAGTGGTAACTACAGCAGATGGGGATTACCCTCACATACTTGTGTATCTTACCACATACTCTGTTGTCTCCTGCAGACAGAGACTCGCCAAAGAAGCAAATAAAGTCAGTATAATGTTTGAACAGCTGGTTGAAAAAATAAAGAACCTGTGGTACATAAGAATCCTGGGCTATTAGCCAAATGAAGACAAGCCAGTGTTTCCTGATGTGAGTGTGTAACACCCTGCAGTGTCCTCTTCCCCCCTGCCCCTCCTACGGACCAAGATCAGTCAATAAGACAGAATCGATGCTCCTCTTAATGCCACTAGAGGGAACCCACCTTCAAAGACCAAAAGATGGAAGGCAGCTGCTGAAGGGATCTGCTGAAGGCAGCTGCTGAAGCCTCCCAGGAAAAAAATCAAGCGGCTGGGCATGGGGAAGGCAAAATAGAGATTGTAGAGTTCTTCTGTAGCCAAATCTTGAAAATTAATTCCTCCTGAATGGCTTGGGCATTGCCCCTCTAATAAAAAAAAAATGTTGGTTGTTACACTTCCTTAAGTTTCTTGTTTGTATTGACCATTATGGAATCTGACTCACCTTGGCATCCCACTCTGCTGAGAATGTAGCTGTGATTCACAAGAAGATTTGCAGGCAGTGCTAACAAACCCCGACTGTTCATGCACTTTTAACTAAGCTCAGATTCTTCTTGGGTGGAGGAGGCACCACCTGAGCATCTTTCAGAGTAGCCACAATTGATTGTGCAACTGACTGTGCTCCTTGGTTAGGTAGGAAGAAAGTAGGGGCACCTGTATCACCTGTCTGAAGATTTCAGATAATTTGGGAAAACAAGTGCCAGTAAATTAAATTGTCCATCAGCTTAAACAGGACTTTGGAAGTGTGTTTCATTGGCCAGCCAGAGAGGCTACTGAATAAGCTTTTCCAAAGGAGAAATGAGTGGAAACTTTCTCACTATCTTGTCCAGTTTATGAGAGGGACACCTATGCCCAGCACTGTGTATGAAGACCTGGCAGGTCCTCATCAGTCCTGTGTAACTGCATCAGCCCAGATGCCCACACTGAACAAAGAAATCCATCTTCTTCCTCATTAAGCAAGCAGAAGCAAGTAGGCAATTTTTCTGAAATCACAGTGGGAGACTGGCATAGGCTAAAGCAAGCCCTTTATTTTGTTCTTTTATTTTGTTTCTTTAATTATCAGTCAGATCAGCTACAAGCTTGGACTTAACCACTTGCCTGGAACAAAATCCCCTCATTTTCCATTTTCTTTGTCCCAGCAGCTCCTTTTTGCCGTGTGTAGTCCCAATGAAATCAGTGTCTCCATGTTGAGCAGCAAGTTCTTCCATCTCAGGTGGCTTCACCACTTCTGCTGAGCTGTTTTGCAGGTTTCTTCATTGCTGCTTGTTTTCCTCAGACAGTCTGTGCTTCTCCAGCCACAATGAACGAACATGCATATGTATTATGTAAATACACCAGTATTTAGGAGGAGATTCAGAAAAATAGGAGTTTTGTCTCATAAGAACATTTACCAAATGAAAAAGTCAGGACCTTTAGCTCTTCTGCTACAGGGATGATTTCCTTCCTGGTTGTTTTGCTTGTGTCTGTTCAATGTTTTTTTAATTTCCCCTCAAATATAACACTTATAAGGAAAAGCTCTGCAACTTAAATCCCCTCTTATCCCATGGAATAATTTTTCAGAATCGAGCTTGTTCTTCTGGCATTTCAAAACTATTTATTTCTGACAGAGTGAAAGTCATGAGTCATATGAAAGAGCCTGAATGTATTCTTAAGAATTAATGTCCTGGAAATCTGTGCTTCAGCCTTTTCAATCTACTTGTATCCACTGCCAAAAAGAGTAGAAAAAAGTTTGGAAAGTGTAAGGGTATTCATGCTGCATTTTGAGCCTGTTGTGTGACTTCACCAATGCAACTCAGCGGCATTTCTGTATTGCATCACTGCGCAGCTGGAGCAGCACAGTAGCTGGTATGAATTCTGTGCTAAAACTTCACAAAGTTGACATTTTGTCAAGTGCACTTAATTATGTCCTTTTGCTTCTTTGCAATGTAACCTGAAGAAAATCCAAGCCAGATGAATCGTGACTAGCAGTTTGATGTCTGATTTTAGCAGATGGGCAAAAGAGAATCAGACTGTAGATCTCTGTGTTTGTTTGTACTCAGTCTCCTGATCATGTAGTTAGTTATCTATGCTGTGCATTTCTACACTTGAAAAATATTAGTAGAAAACCTTCCAGGTAGTTAATCTCTCGTACAATCTAAAATGTGGGGAAACCTATGAAGAGCAAAGTAGACAACCTTCCACTGCCACTTCTGCTCCTGATGTTACTGGCATCTTTCAGAAAGAAACTCGCAGCTGAGACAGCATTCAGGCTGGGATTGGGTAGAGGAAAAAAAAGATTGTTATCCCAAAAGTGACCCAGTGGCAAATTCATGGGATGTGTAATGAGAGGGCTATTTTAAAATATTTCATATCTACTCTCAATTTTCAATTGGAATAAACAGGTTAATCTGTAATTTCTTAGTAAAATACAAAGAATCAGAAATCACTTCCCAAGTACAGAAATCACTTCCCAAGTGATGTCTGTTGCAGAGTTCACTGAGTGCTTCAAGATTCTTGGAGAGGCTTCATAAGTGAAGCATTTGTTTCAGTGAGATTCATGTCATAGAAACTTTCTTGTTGAGTAATTATCATTCACTTTGCAGATTTGGGAAATCTTGTGGTGTGACTGGTTCAGCTGAGTCAATTAAAAGGAAATCGTAAGAAATGTCAGGTTTCTGTTGTTTCTGAGATGGGGGAATAACCTCTTGAGTGTTCATGATTTCTGCAAAACACCCTTTCTTGAGAAGTATTTATTATGGTGGGTACTTTACACCATTTTCAGTCGTCAGAGTGTTGACAGCTTGTACATTTCCTAGCTCCCTTCGCCTTTTTAATACATGGAAAAAAATCACTGATTAATGCCAAGGGGCCGCACGCCTCGGGCTCTGCGTTGCTTTAGAGCAGTGGTTGCTGCCCTCGTCGACGAACAGCCCAAGTCCTTCAGCAGCAGAAAGTCCAGCGCAGGATGTTTGAGAAGGCAAGGACTGGAAAAAGTCTTGTGAAATATTTGAAATTTATGGCCGGTACTCACACTTACACACACGCAGACATTCCACCTCGGGCCACCGCAGTTTCTGTCCTCTGGTGAGGGCCGTGCGGGCAGGCACAGCGAGGGGAAGGCGCAGAAGGTCCAGAGCAGACACGGCCATCGCCCTGGTGGTTCTGCCCTTCCCCACGGACTTTTGGCGAAGAGGCTTTTCCAGATTTTAAACGCCAAAATCACCAACGGGGGGTGCTTGTGCGTGCGTGGGTACGTGAGGTCAGTAAGGAAAAACAGGCCCAAGGACGCAGCGGGTGTCTGCGGGGCAGCGCTCGCTCCGGAGGGCGCAGCGGGAGCCCGGGAGCCTTGCGTGCCGGGCGGGCGGCCGGGATCAGTCAGCGCCCGCCGCCTTTCGCTCCCGGTGCCGCCGCAGGGCGGGCGCTGACTCAGAGCGGCACCGCCGCCGCCGCCGCTTCGCACGCGATGCCCGCGGCCCCTCATCCGCACGGGGAGACAGAGCGGGCGCGCTCCGGCGGCAGGAGCCGCATGGGCAGGACAGGGGGTCCCCAGCCCTGCAGGGGATGCTCTGGGAGGCGGGAGGCCGGCAGGAGCGGCCGGAGGAAGGGAGGAGCGGTTTTACAGCCGTAACCCCACTCTTTGGTGAGGCTGGGACAGGTAAATTCCCCCCTGCTGGCCGCCTGACCCCGCGGAATGGGAAGCGTGTTTTATCGTGGTCCGGGTTGGGGTTGAGAGGCTGCAGCTGGGCCGGCGTTGCTTGGGGAGGGTTTGTTGTTTCCGTAACACACAGTAAGTTCTTCGCGTGTGTTTGCTCGCTTAGCTGCGTGCTCACCAGAGAGGTGGGGGCTCCTTTCGGCTGGGTGTGTAGTGACCGCGCTGTGCTTTGCGGACAGTCTTTTGTGGGAGAGAAAGGGTGTGCCGAGTTAGATGACCCCATATTGCAGATTTCTTTTTGTTTCGATGTGGGGGTGATATGCGACCAGGCCGCTTCTCAAAGTGTTTCTTTGTGATGTGTTTGTTAAAGTGTTTCTGGGTTTGCTATTCAAAAACCTAGAAAATTACAGCACAAGTTCAAGTTAACTGTTTTGGCAGTACCTGTGATAAAACTGCTTTATTATGGTTTCCCAGTGCCCTAACATGGTGGTGTTCAGATGTACACCACAGCATCAGGTACAGCCCGCACCTTGTGGGAGAGGCATTAAACTGCTCACTGCCATACAAGAGTGTACCTGGAAATGGTTTAAAGAACATTTGCTATCAACCCCGCGTTGTACAGATCACTGAAGATCTTAACAGAAGAAATATTTACAAGTGTACATGCCAATGAAGAGCACAGATCGTTTATATTCACCTTTATATTCACAGCTTCCTATCTCCAGGTTTACTGTAGCATCCTTGTTAAATGGGTTCAGATGTTGGGTTGGGGCTGTTTTATTCTCAGTTCACTTGAGGGACAAAACCTTCAAATTTGAAGGAAAACATGTGAGTGATCCAGTGTGTGTAAACAAGTGGGTTAAGTTCCCTGCTTAGAAAAAATACTTCAAGATGGTTATTTTTTTCCTGATTGTAACATTTTCTCTTCTTTCCAAAGGCCTCATTGTCTCTTGCATTTTTCTGGGGTGCCTGATGTTACAAGCCATGCCAATGACGGAGTGGAGCACAGACCCTCCCAGGTAACCTTCCCTTCAGCAGCAGCTCCCAAATGCTGTGCTCAGATGGCTTTGACACTCGAAGGGCACAGAACTGTAAAAGAGCCAACGTGGCTGCGTGACATGCAGGAGTAATCTATTTTCAGTTCTGGTCAATTAAATCCAAAGTTTTGTGGTTCTTGTTTTTGGGTTGGTTTTTTTTGGTTTTGGGTGGCTTTTTTTGTTGTTTTTTTTTTTAGGAAGGAAACCCACATAAATAAAACCTGGTTAATGGCCACAGGCTGTTTTGTCCTTAGTTTAATGCCACCTTTTGTCGGTTAAACTGACACTGTGGCTGTTGGCTAATTCAGAATTTTAGGTCGCCTCTATTTCTGAGCTGGGTTGCTCAGCATGNTGGTTAATGGCCACAGGCTGTTTTGTCCTTAGTTTAATGCCACCTTTTGTCGGTTAAACTGACACTGTGGCTGTTGGCTAATTCAGAATTTTAGGTCGCCTCTATTTCTGAGCTGGGTTGCTCAGCATGAAAGTGGGAAGTCTCCTATTTCTTCTTTTTGGGTGGCAAAAATGGTTGGAGCTACATACAATTATTTTAGCAACCAAAAAAACTAATTAAGCCTTTTCTAGTCAGGAAAAGGCGTGTGATTTTTAGATTTCAAATGAGCTTTTATTATTCTAATAATAAGGTTGACTTGATAGAAGTCCTGCTTTGTAAAAATTACTGGTAGATTTTGCTGGAGGGAGAAATTGATAATTTTATTTGGAGTTACCCATTTTTCCAAATAGTACTTTGATACCCCAGAAAAATAAAGATGTATTATATGAAATCAACATACATACACATGACATGTAATGCTTTACCATATCTGATCAACTGTGTTTTTAAAAACATCCTTTGTTCATATAAACTCCATCCTTCTTCTTTGGACTTCTTAAGTTTAAAAATTTTCCATTTCAATTGTAAGCTCATGTGCAGTGTTTTGATTGTGCAGATTTGATGAAGAAAATCTCAGACCTGACTTAAATAACTGAGTCAATAAAAAAACTGGTTTTGAAGCACCTAAATTGGTATGTGGCAGCATGTCTGTTCCCTGAGTGGACTGGCTATGTGTGATGCTAATAGGTGGTTGTATCTTCAAAACCCTTCAGCTTTCCTTTTAGAGGAATGTTTGTATCCCTTCCAGTGCTTGCAAGGAAAGCATGTGGTTAAAGGGTAAACCTACAAGTTCAAAAGCAAGTAAAAGGAACCTCTGAAGAGATTTGCAGGGCATCTCATGATTTTCAGTGAATTTTATGAGTTCTGGGGACAAAGGTCAGCTACCTACCCTTATGGGTTTTGACAGATACATGTGAAAAATAATCTGTTTAGTGTTTGCTCTTAGTGAACCAGATGATTGCCTGCAGTCTTCTCCAGCAGTGCTGGTAATGCCACTTGTCAGAGCATGAATCAGAACACAGGCTTGCTTTTCTTCAGATAAAAAGGAAGAAGATGCTGTTTGTCCTCTCCATGAACAGGAGACACTCTGTCAAACCCTGGTAGTTATCCTACAGCTGTTAGCAGACACTGCAGCCGTTGTGTTTTCACACTACAGTTTGTCCTGTCCTTACAGCCACAGGAGAGGAGCAGGGAACAGAGATGCCTAAAGCAGAGAACACAGATGCCCAAATCACCGTGACCTTGCCCTACGCTTTATCCAAGTTGCCTAAAGGCATTTTAAGGAAAGTGCAGCCAGCAGCATCAAGAAACCCAGTCCAGCAGCACCTGTTTGGATGGCTCCTCTCTCTTTTGGAGATGAATCATTAGCATGAATGATTCATGAATGATTCTCTCTAAGAGACACACTAATCCAGCTGGGTTCACTGCTAGGTAGGTAGTCTGTGAGTTAGGCTTTTGGTCTTCATCAGCCAAACCCCAGCTTTCTTGAACTTAGTCATATAAAATTCCAGTTGATTTTCAACAAAATTGGCAGTTTCTATACTGACTTTAATTAGTATTTATTTGGACAACAGTGGAAATAAAGAATATAAGCACCATTAGTCTAGTTGCACAACTACTTAAAAATTAGAAGGGTAGGAGGGTTACTTCTCCTTCATGAATTGGCAGGGGTTTCAGACATTTTTAATTGCCTCAGAAAGGTCTTAGCCTCTTAAGTGGCTATGCAAAAGTGTGTGTCACAGCACCATCAATGCAGCTGCCAAAACACAAGTCCTGGAAGCTAGGGGATTATGAGGGTTGTTCAAGGTTACCCTCTTCACTAGCTCTAGATTTTTCCAAAGCCGCCTTCTCTCTTCGGGTGAGATATCTGAAAATCAATTACTTGAGTGTGTTCCTAAGTGGTCAGAAGTACCATGTTCTTTGACTAGATTTCATAATATCTGACACTTTATCTAGAGCTGAGGTTTTGGGGATGCCACTGCATTTTTCAGTGCATTTGTTGCCCTCTCTGCTTCTCAGCACCCCTCTATCCATAGTGTCCTGGCTGGTTATGAGGAGAGCAGAAGTTTATGCATGTATATGTGTGTCTTGAAAGCTGCCAAGCTTCTACTCTTCCTTCCAACACCTTTTAGGAGGTGTGATTGTACCCATGGTGGGTAAC
>VZUA01028345.1:0-11014 GCA_013401035.1 Horornis vulcanius
CCTGTGCTCCTGTCACCTGGCCAGCAGAACTGTCCCAGCCGTGCCTGCCCAGCCTGACCTCACCTGTCCTTGCTCCTGCCAGGTGGGGCTGAGCCTCTGAACCCCCTGTTTGGCTGCTCCCCTCTCTCTGCACCTTCAGGGCCTGTGAGGTCACAGCAGAGTGAGTCCTTTTAGCTGAATTGGTGATTTCTGTGGGGATAATTTCACAGAATCAGTGAAATCAGCTCCTGGGGCCATCTGGAGAGGGAATGGACTGGCAGAGGGGTTAAAGCTCAGGTTCAGTGGCACAGGAAGGACGTGGAGCTGCTGGAGAGAGCCCAGAGGAGGCACCAGGATGAGCAGAGGGATGGAGCAGCTCTGCTCCATCTGAGGGAATTGGGGTTGTTCAGCATGGAGGGGAGAAGCTTCAGGGTGGCCTAATTGTGACCTTCCAGTGCCCGAAGGAGCCGACAGAAAAGATGGAAAGAGAATGTTCACAGGGACAGGACACAGGGAATGGCTTCCCCCTGCCAGAGAGCAGGGATAGATGGGGTTTTGGGAAGAAATTCTTCCCCTGTGAGGGTGGGGAGGCCCTGGCACAGGGTGCCCAGAGAAGCTGAGGCTGCCCCATCCCTGGAGGTGTCCAAGGCCAGGTTGGATGGGGCTTGGAGCACCCTGGGGTAGTGGAAGGTGTCTCTGCCTGTGGCACAGGATGCAATTGGATGAGTTTTCAGGTCCCCTCTGAGCCAACCCGTTCCCTGATTCTGTGATTCCCTCTGGTATTCATTCACTCAGGTGTTTTATTTCTTTATTGGTTCTTTTTATTAATAGTTGCCCACACACTTTGTGCTCTCTGGGGGAGGAAAGAGAAAAAAGGAGCAAAATTCCAAACAGTGCAAGTTTAGGGACAGGAGGGAGGGAATTTAAATTGAGCTGGTGGAGTCATACTGTTGTAGGTAATCTTGACCTAATTAGTCTAATGGAACATAGTCCAGCACTAAGCATCTGCGCTCAGATTTTTCAAGAAGTAAAGATTAAATTTAAAGAGATTAGGCAACCTTTTTTTTTCCTTTTTTTTTTTTTTTTTTCCTGCTTTTTGCCCCCCTCTGCAAGATATTAGCTGTTCAAAAATGACAAAAATGTCCTTAAGCCTCTCTGAAGGAAGGGTGACCAAACAGGCTGCCTTTTGTTGGGGCCCGGGGCCGGCTGGCGAGCGGGGAGAGGCGGTGTCCGGTCACCGTGTGCGGGACCCAGGGACACGACTTATCCATGGCCAGCAAAGCGAATCAGCCCCGGGAATTAGCAGGGGGATTAGGAGCTGGAGTTGCCAGTGCAGCAGGGAGATCACTGGCCACCCACCAGGCCTGCTGGAGAGAGGAGTTTGTGAAAGCTTTCTCCAAAAACTCTGGTGATGTGCTCAGAGCTGGGGTGGAGGAGCCCCGGGTTGGTTGTGTCAGCTCTGAGCTGCTCTAAAGGTGTGGTGACAGAGCCACCTTGGATTCTGCATGTTCATGCAGCCTCTGAAATGAATTCAAGCTCCTCAAGCTTTGGTGGTTCTGAGAGCTTCAGGCTGAGAGTGCCAATGATGTTCAGCACGGAGGAGAAAAGGCTTCAGGGAGAACCTACAGGGAGAATCAGCCTGGAATGGCTGGAAATGAAGGAGAGGGACTTGTTACATGGGCAGAGAGTGACAGGACTGGGGGAGTGGGTGCAAACTGAGACAGGAGGAATTCAGGTTGGATGTTGGGAAGGAATTCTCACCCAGCACAGAGTGCCCAGAGAAGCTGTGGCTGCTCCATCTCTGGAAATGTCCAAGGCCAGGTTGGGTGGGGTTTGAAACACCCTGGGATAGTGAAAGGTGTCCCTGCCCATGGCAGGAGTGGCACTGGGTGAGCTTTAAGGTCCTTTCCAACCCAAACCTGCTGTGATTCATCATGACAGGCCCATGGAAAAGGGAAATTTTTTAAGTGTCTGCGTCAGGAAGGAAGTGAAGGTGCTGATTTTGGAGGTGGCCAGTTGTTAATCTATTAATGTTCCATTTGAGGGGACAAAAGCTGCTCATGAATACACAACCCTTCAAATGATGATTGTAGTTCTCAGTCCATGGCATCATCCTAAAAATTTTCCTCTTGTTCCTGGCTGGGGTCTGTGTGAGTCCTGTGGACCAGGAATGGAGCAGGATGTGTCAAACCTGATTGAGAGAGTTTGGCTGGATTTTACCATCCAAACTGGTAGAAATAATCAGATTTTCTAATGGTGCTTCTGAATGAATTCTTCCATTGCCTGTCTGTGCTCAGACATGAGAGCCTCAAGTCATCCCAGCCAGTGCCAACATGGATTATTATGTTTTTTTTTAAGTATGGTGATTTTCATAGATTTATTTTGGTTGATTTGTGTTTTGAGGGCTGGCTTAAACAGCATCACTGCCTGAGGCTCACTGGCAATTTGAGGGGTTGTATTTCCTGATGAGAACCAGGTATTTCCGTGTCACCTACAGTTCCCCCAAAGAGGTGAAGCACAGAACTGCAGCACAGCTTTTGTTCAAATTTCAGCAGAAACAACAAGGTAGAAACCAGCTACCTCAACCTTCCTTTTACCTGATGGTTAAAAACAAGCTTGATTTTCTTTTCCCTGAAATCAGAACCTCAGAGAAGTATCTCTAAGCATTTTACCACTTTCTGCTCTGTCCCTGTTGATGATCTTCAGACCCTTGAAATCATAAAATGCAGCACCCCTGGCTAAAACTTGGTTCTCTACTCCTTCCTTTCTCTGCTTTGTTTTTCATAATTTAAAATTTCAACCCTTTGGAGAGATTTAAATTCTAGAAATTATTGCATACAATAAAAAAATAAATCTTATGTGTACTTTACACCCCTCCCTCAAATTCTCCCCTTGCAACAATATTGGCTGTTCTCTGCTTTACTGATCCTGGGGTATGATGTCTGCCATCATATCCCAAAAATATATATGGGAGTGGAGTGGAGGCACTGGGTGTGAGGCTGTGCTGTCCAGAGAAAGGAGAATTCTCTGCCAGAGATAAATCCCCTGTGAGATGTTTGGTGTTGGGAGGTGTTGATTTGAACTTCAAGGTTATGGCATGGGGTGGGCACTCTGCTCAACAAACCTGGGGTCAGGGCTGGCCCCAGTGGCTGTCACTGGTGCCCAGCAGCTCATTATTGAGACAAGTGACCTGAGAAGTTTTAGGAATGGTTCTGAATTTGTTTAATCGAGCAGCATTGTAGGTTTTGGTTTGCTTTACTGCAAAGCTTTGAGCTCTGTTGGGCCAGGAGCAAAGCAGGAGTGTCTCAGTTAGTTCAGAAAGTGTTGTTAGTTGTCAGAAACCTGGTGAGAAACCCTCTTGACATAGCAGATTTTGTGGCACTTGGAAGGATTTATTTATCCCAGGCTGTTTTAAGGCTCTCTCTTCCAATGTGGGAAGGTTGTGAGACCCTCAGCACTGCACCCGCAATCCCACAGGTGAAGCCTCACCTGTGCCTATCCTGCCCCCAAAATTTATCAATGCAAAAGAATAAGGAGCGTTCACAGCACCTTTATGAAGTCTCAATCCTATCAGTAGGGTTTTCTTTTTTTATGAGCAAACCCCTTGACTTTGAAGCCTCAGCTGAAACACTCCTTGACCTTTCCAAGTGAATCGGCGAGACACGGACCATGTGAGGTGGGTCATATGGAACAGATTTAGACACAAACTCATATCATCCCACCAGAGGAATGCAAAGTCCCTCCCGATCCCTTCCACAAAGCTGCATCATGTGTGTGAGATAAATCCAAGGGACACAAGGGGCTGCCAGACAGCCCAAAGGACAATAACTTTGCTATCTCAAACCAAACAGGCAGCGCTGCCCCGCAGATTTCCCTCTTAAAGGTGTAGCCACTTCTCCCCTGCCACTGGGAATGGCTGGGTGAGGGTGTCAGGGGTGGAAGGAACTGGGATTTATTGCTGCTTTGGCTCTGTGGTGGGCTGGAAAAAAAATGTGTAATCGTGAGCATGAAGGTGCCTTTGGGAGGCTGTGCCAGGTTTTAAGACATCAGGAGCAATAAGGAGTTCAAGTCTTTTTCCTGAGCCCCAGAACGTCCTGGGAGAAGCTTCCACCAGCTCTTGTTTTACACAACAAACCTGCAAAGGTGACAAGGGCTTGGCAGAGGGCTCAGAGGTGAATTTTCTCCTGTGCTGAAATGTGACCTCTCATAAAGGAGAGGTTATGTGAGAGGTGTCCTGTGCTGAGAAATGAATCTTGCAGAGAAACATCTTACAGGCCTAAGGGAAGCACATCTTATGGTTTAGGAGAAATACATCTCACAGACCTAAGAGAAATACAACTTATGGGTTTAGGAGAAATATGTCTCACAGGCCTAAAAGAAGTACAATTGATGGGTTTAGGAGAAATGCATCGCACAGGCCTAAGAAAAATACAACTGATGGGTTTAGGAGAAATGCATCTCACAGGCCTAAGAGAAACACATCCTACAGGCCTAAGAGAAACACCTCTTACAGCCAAAAAAGAAATACATCTTATGGTGTAAGGACACATCTTACAGGTCCTGAGAGAAACCCATCTCATGGGTCTAGGAGAAACCTCTTACACACATCTCCAAGGCCTAAGAGAAGCATCTCACAGGCCTGAGAGAAATTTATTTTATGGGCCTAAAACAAATATATCCTACAGGCCTAGGAGAAATACATCTTTCAGGCTTAAGGGAAACAAACATTACTGGCCTAAGGAAAATACATTTTACAGGCCTAGGGAAGTATAAACCAGTAAGAGCTGTTCAGTAGGCACGGAGCAGAGGAAATAGGTGGCAGTGGGAGCTGGGGAGGTTAAAAAGCACCATCCAATTCAGTGCTCCAGGTGTGCAGGGAGAGATGAGGGTGCCCAGGATGTCCCCAAAAGGTTTGGGATGTGCTGCCTGTGTAACTCCTCTGCACAAACCCCTCCTCATTAGGTGCTGGCCTGAGGGGTGAAGCGTCTCCCGTTCGTTTGTCGTCATCTCGTTTGTTTTGGTGATGCTGAATAAAGGCTCTTTGCATTTCAGAAAATCTGCTGAGGAAACACAGCTATTATTTATGATTTTACTCCTTCACAGACTGTTAACAGGAAGAACCATCTTTAAACCTTTAGGCAATAGCTCAAGGGATGGGGACAATTTCCTGCTGTCTCACTTTGTGCAGGAGGAGCTGCTTCAGCAGGAGAGGTTGACAGTCTGCAGGCCCTGGTGATTAAGACATTTTTCCCCAGTGAAAAAAGGAAATTACATCTTCCCTTGGGAAGGGGAGGAGGAGCTACACAACAGAAGACCATTATGGTCACCTTGTGCTGCTCCTTTTGATGGAACCCACAAATCCAACAGGCACAGATAGTGCTGAAGGCTTCGACAGAGGCAAAGCTCGAGGCAAACCCATTCTTCAGAATTGTATTTGACACTGTGACTGTGCAAACACTTCCCTGCTCAGTCCCAGGGTCCTTTATGAACTCTCCTTAAATTTCCAGTGGATTTTTAAAGGTAGAATAGATGCCTAACACCAGTGGTGTGTCCAAAAACCCAAAATGTGATGCCCAAATGCCATCAAGGCACTGAATAACAGCTGGAGGTTCCTGGAGATGTGGGTATGCCCTGGGTAAGGAGTTCTGTTGGAAATCCAGCCATCAGTGGGAACCACCAAGGCACAGCCCTGGGATCCTGTTGGGAATTCTGAACCCTGTGACCTGTTTTTTTACTGGTCAAAGGTAGGAAAAATTGAACATTGGGCTTGAGAGACAAAGCTTTGCGAGTTTAGTTTGAATCAGAAAGTTAAGAGAGACCTTAAGGAACATCTCTTCCCAACCCCCTGTCATGGCAGGGTCACCTTCCACTGCCCCATGTGCTCCAAGCCCCGTCCAGCCTGGCCTTGGACACTTCCAGGGATTCCAGGGCAGCCACAGCTTCTCTGGGCACCCTGTGCCAGGGCCTGTCTGCCCTCACAGGGAGGAATTTCTTCCCAAAATCCCACCTAAACTTCCCCTCTTGCAGTTTGAACCATTCCCCCTTGTCCTGCCACTCCAGCTTCTGGTCTAGAGTCTCTCTTCCTTCTCTGTAGCCCCTTCAGACCCTGGGGGTGCTGTGAGGTGTCCACACAACCTTCCCTTCTCCAGGATGAACATTCCCAACTCTCCCAGCCTGGCTCCAGCTCCCTTGGGACCTCCATGGACTTCCTCCAGCAGTTCCATGTCCTTATCCTGGGGGCACCAGCAGTGCTTGCAGTATTCCAGGTGGGATCTCACGAGAGCAGAGCAGAGAGACTCCCCTCCCCTGACTCACTGAGGGGTCTCAGGTGCTTGAGCAGCCTCATTCTTCATTCCCTTATTTCCGAGCTCTCTCCTTCCAAGTGCTTTTGCCTTAGGACTGTGACTGACCTCTAGCACCAACATTCTACCTTTAATTACGTCTGCCAGACAAATGTGTCACCCTCACCTTATTTTAGTGGTGTCTGAGCAGCCCTGGGCCAGGGTGCTGGGAGGCTCAGGGCTGACAGTGCCCTGAGCACCGAGCACTGAAGCTGTTCCTTGTCTAATCACCCCTGTAAAGCTGGTGCTTTGCTCTTAAATTAATCAGCAGGGCTCGTATTTAAGCAACAATGATACCTGTATTTTTTTTTCCCCCTGAGATTACAGGCCTCTCTCTCATCCATGGTAAGCTGGATTCTGCTGTTTATCTGATTTGTGGGATTTTAATAAGTTTGGCCTGCACAGGAGTAAACATGTGCTTGACCTTGAGCAGAACAGAAGAGGAGCTCAAGCCCCCGCTGGTGGTGCTGACAAAGCAAACGGTTTAAACATGGAAATGAAAATTCTATTTTCCTTCAGTATTTATCCTGGTTCTAGTTAAGCTACAGCAGAAGAAAAATACTGCTCGGGCTACATCTGCACCAATCCTCAGATTATTAATATTCCTATTAAAGAGCAATGAGGATAAAGAGCAAATGGGCAAGAATAGGAATTTCCTTTGCTTGCTGGCACTACGGCATAAAACATTATTAAGATGATTTGTTAAATAATAGAAAGGGTTTTTCATTTCCTAATTTTCCAGCTGCAGCTAAAGCTATCTCCCGGCAACCCGCTTCTCATTCCTTAATATTTAGACTTATGGACCAATTTGAGAGTATTTTCTTTGCTGCTATGATTAATGCTCCTGTGAAACAATGTCATCGCCAGCCATCCACCTACCCTGTCAGCCTGGCATCAGCCTGGCTGTGCTCTGCTGTAATTTATGGCTTCAGCCAGTAATTTGCAAATCTAATGTTAGGGAGGCTATGAGGATGTGAAATTTGAATGCTTTCCCCTGATTTGGTAAATATCTCCCCCATTAGTGAAACAAATGGCACAGGGATCAGACATCATCTCCAAGGCTCGATAAATATTTTATCAGCCATAATGGAAATTGTCAAATTGATCTAATTGTACAATACGTTATCAACAAGATATCAAAGTTGGACATGGCCTCTGCCCTTGTCTATCATTTGCAGGCTTTTGTCTTCGATTGCCTCTTCCTGGGAGGAAAGTAGGGAAGTGCAGAGTTCATTGCAAAGTAGGGTGAAAAACAGAGCCACGGAATATCCATTTAGAAGATAAATTCTGGAGAAATAATTAACTCTCCCCTGCTTGACTATAAAGTAGGACTGCAGAGGGTTCATGTAAATCTCCTGAATGGGAACTGCAATTTTTATGTTGAACCCATATCCATTGATCTCATACATAAAGGGAAATTATCCATCACGGATACTGCTTTTGGGGGAACGTTCATGGCTTTGTTCCTTTAAGAAGAGGCTGAATGGATTCAAAAGCAAATTTTAGTTGTCTGGCAGCAGCTAGGGGGATGATTTAATTAATTTATTTTTAAAAATTTAGGAGTAAAATGACCTGACTTTAGCTAAAATTAAACGTAATTACTACTCTGCTTGCAAACTGCCAGTCACAGGAAATCCAAAGTTGTAAATAATGAAAGATTTATTTGCATGTCTGATGTTAACAAGATGAAAGTAGAAGAGTTTGCCATGTTAATATTCATTCTTGTAGAGTTGCCTTGTTAAACCTCAGCCTATAGAGGTGCTTGATTTAACAGAGCTGTTTTCAGATATTTGGGGAATTTTTGGAGGGAGGGAGCCCCATCCACTAATAGAGAAAAACCCATTTACATAAAAATGCTGGGGAGAAATTCTCATTTCAGAATTGCCTGAAAAGTCAAAAAGGGGAGAGGGTTCTCCTGCCTGGGAGAGTGAGAGGAGGAGGAGTGGGATGTTCTCAGCCCCTGTTCTCTGCAGCAGATCCAATCAGGCAGCCAATATCCTCAGGGGCTTGGAGGGAACTGGAGCCTGATGGAGTAAATTCCTGATATTTCTCAAGGTGGAAAGTCCTGTCATCTTTTCTTTCAGAAAGCATTCAGTTTGCTGCCAGCCTGTTAATATTTAATGGCTTGGGACACAGGAAGGGACCTGGGCTGTGCACGGAGCGTGTGACTGGTCAACCACTCCATGGCTGTTTTTGTTCACATTAATTTTTTTCCCCCCAATTATGCATTGTCTAGGAGCCATAGGATCTGTTATTCTCTGTGCCTCAGGCTGTTTATTGCTAAAAATAGGGATGTCACTCCTTCCCTGCTGCAGTGAGGGCGTGGACATTGCCCTGTTCCTCGAGGTCTTTGAACCTGAGGTGCAGAAGAAATGGAGGAGCCTTCCTTTCTTTTCCTTGATATTATTTTGGGTCTCCAAGTGCCCAAAGGTGTCCCATTCTGGGAAACCAGCTGGAGCATGTCAGTGGCCTTTCCAGAGCTGGAATATTTAAACATGTTCTTGGATGCAGCCCTTTAGTTATGTTTTTCATTACATCTCTTGGAGGCCTAAAGAGAAGGTCCACACTTGATGTTTTTGGTTTCCTGTCATTTTGAATAAAAATAAGGAAGGAGAACACGGTATCTTAATAGGAACCTGGAGTAAAAGTAGCTTTAGGTAGCTACTTCCCTTGAGGAAGTGCTTCAGGTTCAAGCTAACAAGCTGCAAACATCCTGCAGTGCATTTTCTGCTGTGAAGTTGAGGCAACTTTCAGCATCCTAAATGGGGACCAGAGGTAGATGGAAGTGTGTGTGGAATTAGAATCCATTTCAGCACGTTAATAACTGAGCACAAGCAAGATCACAACGTTCATTAACTCAGTGAAGGGTAAAAGGGGCTGTTTTAACAAAACACAGCACACAGACAACCCAGACCGAGGGGCTTCAAGGCAGCCCCGTAGCCTCGGGGTCCTTGAATCAAGAGAGGTTTTTAAACATAAGCCATATGCTTGTTCTTTCTTCCAAATGTTCTTTGAAAGTCCACATTCAGCTTCCCAGCCCTGCTCCCCGTGTCCTGTGAGCATGGGAGTTGTTTGGTATGGTTTGCTTCAAAGCACTTCTGGATATGATTTTTATTTTTATTTTTTTAATTTTTTCTTTTTCCAAACAGGATCTGAGCTTGATGGAATGATAACTCCACAGATAGTATCAAGATCCTGACATTATCCAAAACGTTTTAAAATAGTGGATTTGGATGGCTTTAGGCTCTGTTGTGTAGCAGCATAGGAAGAAGTGGGTGTAATTCAAATTTTGCTGAAGAGGTGACATGGCTCAATATTTGCTTGGCTCGGGCTACACAAGCTCATTTTTGGAGTAATATTTTCCTAGGTCTGTTTTCACCAGGGCTGTAAAAATACGAAATTAGTGGCCACCTTGCCTTGCCTGGCAATGCAGGTGAATCTTGTGAGTTATTCATTCCAGTGAAAATTTATTTGCTGAATACCAACCCCCTGCAGTGCAGGACCCTCTAGGGAGGAGGGTTTATTTGGCATTAGAGCTTTTGGCAGGCCTTTAGCCAGGCTCAGCCAGGAGCCAAGTTCTTCCACGTCCTTATGGGCAACCAGGAGGGCTGAGGTGAGTGTGGTAAAGGGTCTGATCCTGGCCTTGATCAGGAGTCTGGGTCACAATATCCTGATTTCCCAGCACAGGTCGGTTTGGATCCTGTGGTCCTGAGTCTGTTCATCCCTCTCACCTCCACCACTCATGCTCAAGGAGAAGCTGGGAGCTTTCCCACTCCTCCCTATCCTCCCCTCTGCCAGCGCTGACTTCCACGAAGACCCACACTTGTGACTTTGTGGTGGAGGGAAGGTTTGAGCCATCAAATCCCAGCTATGGATCCTTTTTTTGGCCTGGCTGGGGGCTGACTGATTCCCAGCCTCCTGCCCTGTGCCCGTTGTGTCCTCTGGAGCATCTCAGGAGCTCTGCAGTGCTTTTTGTCTCTCTCTGCACACACACAGAGCCCACAACCATTTTCCCTGAACTGTTCAGGAGGGTGTGAGCAAGCCCAGATTCATCACCAGTGACCTGCACTTCAGCTCACTTTGGTGATATCGACTCCCAGGTTCGTGCAGTCCTTCTCCTTCCATCCTGTGCACACTCCCACTTCCAAATCGGCAGACCTAAGATTTTTATCTGTAATGGCTTCTGGTGAGAGGAAAAAAAACCCCAGTTGTTCTTAAACATTCATTTTCTAGGCCAACAATAACCCTGGCCTAGACGAATAACTCCCTCCTAGTTCCTACAGAGAGAAGTGTTAGACTACACAGACAGTGAGGTCATTCATAGTCACTATTGTTTCTTGATAACCCAATTAAGAAAGTGCAATTTATCTCGCCTGTTTCCATTTAATTATCTAATTTGTCTGCCCGGCCGGGGTAGTTATCTCCCCTGCACTCTGGGGTTGCTCTCCTGCCTGGGCCCTGCTCCTGCAGCGCTCCCCAGGTGCTGCTCATTCCTTTGACCTATAGCCAGGGACAGTCATAAATCAGGGGGCTGGAAAGAGCCATCACCTCCCTCTGCCTTCCTTTGTCATTACAAGGGGAGAAATGTGTGTGCTGGATGGAGAGGCACAGAGCTATTGCCCTCCTGCTAATCCCAGACTAAACTTTAGTGTGGATATTTTATAGGCTTCTGTTTAGGATGGCTTGGGGAAAAA
>VZUA01028421.1:0-10798 GCA_013401035.1 Horornis vulcanius
CCCCCCCATGCCTTACCAGGAAGGAATCACCAAAGAGCCCAAGGGATGGTATCTCCCAATTCCCAATAGACAAGGCAGCCAGGAATGCTCACCTGCACTCTTAACACCTCCCAAGCACCTCCAAGCTCCAAGAGACTTAGGAATGAGAAGGAAATCGGGAGAGATCAGTCTGGAGGGAAAATGTCATCTTAACTTGGAGTGATCACTACAGTATGTGAGAAAGAGGCCTTAATGTTGGATCTCATGGTGTATTGCCAGTCAGTGCCTTTTAAAGATGTGGGGCTGGTTTTTTTGCAAGGCAAAATCCTCCTGGTTGAAGTTTCAGGAACAAAAAAGGAGAGGTGCACTGTGGAGCCCTGCCTGGGGAAGCCTCTCCTGAAGGGATTAGGGCATGAAGATTCCCCCCAAAATGTTGTGTCCCCAACCTGCTCCCCATGCAGAGAGCAGGATGAATGACTGAGGTTCCACACACAGCTCTTGGACTGGAAGACTGAGCATTAGAGCAGCATTCTGAAACCAGGTTGTCCCACCTGTCCTTGTCCAGGTGACCCAGTGGTGTCACAGGCTCACAGGAGGGTGCCTGGGCCCTGATGAGCAGTGGCTGCTCAGAGCTGACCATCACATCTGATAATGTCCACAACAGGCCCTGACCCTCTCAAGAGAGAGCTCACCTCAGGAGGGTCTTCTGAATGTCCTCTCTGCCTCACAATCCTACTGACACTTCCACAAGATATTTGCTCACCATCTGCCTTTCACCCTCTGACAGGCCTTTCCACCTTCAGGGAACAAATCCTGCTCCTGCCCCTCC
Organism: Horornis vulcanius; assembly: GCA_013401035.1. Lineage (NCBI taxonomy): Eukaryota > Metazoa > Chordata > Aves > Passeriformes > Scotocercidae > Horornis > Horornis vulcanius. The sequence goes on from VZUA01028421.1 coordinate 809, forward strand.
TCAACCTCTCCTCCCTCCCACTTCTCCAAAGGCTCAGTGGGATTTCATCTCAGCAGGTGTTTGGTCTGCCCTTCAGTTCTCTCTAGAAATAGTCACTGTTCCTTGCAGGAAGGATGATTCCCCACAGAACAGATATTCCCACCTCAGAATCGTGGATTTTTGCAAGTAATTCCACAGTGGGAAGCAGAGATCAGTAGTGCAGCCCTTTTCCTGGCTATTTTAACAGCATTTCTGGGCAAAGCTACATTATTCTCCCCTGCTTAATGCCTGTGACACCTCAAGCACTGTCTCCCTCAGTATTCAGGACTGACAGGGCACCTCCACAACCCCCTGCAAGCTGTCCACGGAATCTGTGGCTGCCCTGGAAGTTTTCCAGGCCAGACTGGATGAGGTGTGGAGCAACCTGGTCAAGTGGAAGTTGTCAGGGTTGGAACCAGGTCCCTTGAAAGTCCCTTCCAACCCAAACCATTCTGTGATTCTGTGAGACAAGACCCACCCAGATCCTCCAAAGGTGCTGTTGTTCACGCGGCTTTCAGGGGCTGAAAATGCATTTTCCACTGGGGTAAAGGGGTACAGAGGTTCCACTCTTACCCCTATGGGAATGCAGCCTTGGAAAGAGATGAACCTGGAGCTAGTGTCCTTCCAGCAGGAGGCAGAAGCTGGGGAAGTCTCCGACCTGCCTCTTCTCTCACCTCCTTGCACACTGAACAAAAGCCAAGAGATCCAGGCAAGACCACCCGTCAGTAGGTGAGCGCTGGTATTTATTGTGCTGTAACAGACAGTGCTGGTTGAAAATGGACAGGGAATTCTGTGGTGGAATCAAGTGCTGAGGCCATTCCTGTGTGTCTCCAAGCAGTGTGCAGCAGAGCTGAAGGAAGAAAGGGGTGAGAGTAGGAGCACCCGAGGGCAGAAATGTGCTTCAAACTGTACCAAGAACCCTGTACACGGGCACTTCTCGGGCAGCCAGGGATACGGTTCAGGCTTACAACTCATTAATTAAGCAGAGCAGCTAATCTTAGCACTAATGAACTCTAGCTCAAGTAATGTTAACATTTAAAATGAATTGGACAGAAGTCATTCACAGTAAAGATTTCCATTCCTGGGATGGGTGAGAGCTATTGTTATGATTAGATTACTGCCAGCCAGGACCAAAACAGCACACCAGGGCAAGAGGAAAATAATCATCCACATGGATCAGCTCCAGCTGTGGCTCTGAATGAGGCGCCGGGGGCGAGTGTGACATCTCCACTACTGTATCAAAACAAACATCACGGGTGGCACACGTAGAGCATAGCATTGTCATTGTCATTCGGCTGGGGACACCACCCCTGCCCGGGGCAGCCGAGGGAGCAGCAGCGGTGCAGCAGAAAAGTCACTTGTTCTTGTTCTCCCCCTCTTCCCCTCCCTCCCTCCTCTGAAAAGTCACGGGCTCTCCCAAGGGCACTGCAGGTCCGCTCAAAATTCATCTTCAGAGCTGTCGGCCAAGAGCATGACTCGGTCCTGCATGCTGTTAAATTCCCTCTGCTGGGGGAGGAAAACAAACATCAGAGAGGTCCACGAGCAAAAAGGAACAAAATGAAGAGAATTTGGATGCCCCCATCCCATAACCGAGGTGCCCCGGACACTCCAGCTCACACTGACCCTACCCAGGCTGTGTTTGCTCTACAGCCAGAAGGGCTCACAGTTTCCATACCTTCCTTGGCAGTTTCCATACCTTCCTTTTGTGCCTCTTTGAGCCGTTTCTCCTCCTGCGATTCATGATCTTAATGCTGTAGAGTGCTCCCAGGATGAAGAGGGCTCCGGCTATTCCCACTCCCACAGGAACCAGCATCCCCGACATGTATCCTGCCTAAATGGAAAAGAGAGGAGCAGAGCAGCACTCCCAAAACCATCCTTTCAGAGTCATTTTCACCAGCCAAGGACTGCAATATTTCCCTACAGTGTTTTCCTCAAAGTTTACTGGATTTGAGCCCCCATCACCTGCCTGCATGGGATGATTCCTGCTTCCAGGGACTGAGCAAGGCTCAACCAACCTGAGTCCAGGAGCAAGTTGGTCACCAGCACAACTCAGCTATCCTGACAGATATTTACTGGTGACAGCTGAGACCCTGAAAGCCTGCCTTTAGGAGAGGGAATAATTTGGGTGAGTGCTGGGGTGAAGTGTCTCAACAGGGATGCAGGTGTGAAGGAAAACCTTGGCTGCCAAAGGAAGGTGATCTCCAGCCACTCCAAGGCCTCCTCGGCTCTGTACTCAAAATCTCTGAGGCAAACACTTTGGCTTTGCATGGGAAGGGGTCTCCTGCATGGCAGCAGGGGGATGACACAGAGGGAGGGCACACACACCTTCAGCTGGCCTTAACTGGAGCACAGCAAAAGTAAACCAGCCCTAATTCAATCTCTGTGATCTGTATGTCTGCACTGCCCTTTAAAATAAAAAATAATACAGACAGCATGACTCATCTAAAATTACACATCTAAACACTTTCAGTCCTTAGGAAAACATTCTCAAGTGCTTGTTATTTTATATTTTACTGCTTGAAATGAAAATGAACCCAAGTTTTAAAGTGTCAGATTGCTTCAGAATCCTCACCTAATTTGGGCAGGTGGGCTCAGTGTTGCAAGGGAGGCAGGTACAGCCTGGCTCCCCCTTCTGTAGCTCTGCCTCCCCTCACACTGCAGCCAGAGTCCTCTGCTGTGCCACTACAATTTCACCCTTTGCCTGCTACACCCCCCAAATAGATTTTACACCTGCCAAGAGACACAGGCACCAATTCTGAGGACTATGAGACAGCTCCTAGCCAGCCTCAGCCCATTGCTTACAACCACTTGTCTTCATCTGTGCTCTCAAAATACAACACAGCACACACACCATAATTACTTCTCTTCCATAATCCACTCAGTGGGAGGGAAAAAAAAAAAAAAGCTATTCAGCTGCACTACCCTGCTTTTGTACACTTACCTGGAGAATGAAAATAACTGCTTTCACCTGGGGCAGGCACGATGCCAAGGAGGGCTGGTCTGCTCCCCCAAGCCCCTCCAGAGCCTACTCAGTGCTTTAAATATTAACAGCTCTGTGTCTGGATCCCAAAGCTTGAGGGATCTTCAGCTGCATCGTTCAGATTCCCTGAACACCCTCCCAGAAAAGCCAGCCCTGCTCAGCTCAGGTGCTGGGAAGGGGCTGCATCCCTGAGCCCAGCTCCCAAAAAAGGAGGTTAGTCAGGACAAAGCTGAAGGCTGTGTCTCTGTAAGGCAATTAAGGTGCTTTAATTGGGTGACCTAATTAGTGCAGTGTGGGGTTTTCTATTTCTGGAACTTTGCTGCTGGCATGGGCAGTGAGGGGAGGCTGCAAATGGCTTTTAGCTGCTGCCCAGTTGAGTTTCCACGTCAGAAATCACAATGAACTCCTCAGCCTGTCTGTGAGCCTTTATCACACCTGAGCAGCCCATGGCCTTTTACAGCTTTGCCCCAGATCAATGTTTTATACCCCAAAAACCTGTGATGTGAGGCAAATCCAGCCCTTCTGTGTCCTGCAGCCCAACTTCTGAGGGCTTCTGCACTTTCTTGGTAGGAAATCCCATTTCACAGGTCAAAGCCACGTTTTTAGCCCTTTATGGGGAAGAGGCAGCTTCTTTAGGGATGCTTTTAAAACACCCCATCCATGCTCATGACCTTCCTGGCCCTGCTGGGCTTTGAGATAACAGCAGGAGAACTTGAGAGGAACTTCATGTCCATTATTTGCCACACCAAATGCAGCATTTGCACAGTGACTGCAGGAGACCAGACATAAATCTGTGCCTGAGCCTGTGCTGCTGGCCCCACAGCCCCTGAGGGACAGGGAAGGACACAACTCCCAGAGATGAGCCATTGTGTGCTGGAATCCTCTTCTGGATGGAGGGATTATAAAACAGAGGACAGGGGCAAATGAGACTGGTGCTGATAAACTCCTCCTCAGGAAGAGGAGAGAATGAACAGGTTTATTTATTTGCAAGTGATTTTCTACACCAGCAGCTGGTTGGGAGTGGGGGGGGAGTGTTTTTTGCTGGGCTTTTCTAAGGAAAAATGTGAGCCAGGCGAAAGATCTGGCATTCCCCAAAGGAGGGAGCTGGCTCAGGAGTGAATCTCTCTTTGAAGTGGACACCAGTGGATCCTCAGCTACACCTGGGCACTGCCACACAGTCCAGGGTCTGCCTGCACGAGGTTCAGACTCTCCAGAGCTCTGCTGGAGACAGGAACAGGAACATGCAGCCCCTCTGCAACAGGGAAGGACAGAGGTGGCCAACAAGGTGACAAGAGGGAAGACGTGAGAGCTACAGCTTCAGTGAGAAGACACTGATGTCCCCAAGCTTGTGCTGTGCCACGTGCTGGCATGAGCAGGTGACCTGTGCATGCTGCAATCCCTCCAGGCACACAACCAGCCTCGGTGGCTGCTCTTTACCTTCACTGGGAAAACCATTCTCTGTCCTTTCAGCATCTGCTCTGCATGAATCCCAGGCCAAGGAGCTCTGCCATCAGCAGGGCTTGCTCTAGGCTTGCCTCCTTCCTAGTGCAGGCAGAAAGGCAACTCAACAAGGGCTGGGCAGGAACGCACCTTAAACCCTCCCACTCCCCAGTCCTGGAAAACAGACACCCAGACCCTGTTTCTCTGCTCTGACTTGAGGGTAAAAGTGCTGCTGAAGTTTGGTGTGGACCACGTGGGAAGGCTGGGCTGGTTGGGTGAGTCTGCCTAAGCTTAGAGATGTGTTTTCAGAGATCATTCTCACTCCTTGTGATGGTTTTTGTTCCTACTGACTCTGATCCTGTTCAAAAATTTCCAAGGACTGTTGAGTCACAAAATGTTCTTGCTGTCACCTCATTTCCAGCTTCATGGCTCTGCTGTCAGCAACACAACACTTGGAATGCTTCACAACCATTCTGAAATGTCAATATTTGCTCCAGGGCAGCAGAGCTTAAAAAGTCATCACTGCCTGTGGCTGGCACAACTCTTGATTCCATGGAGCAGCCCCCAGTGATGGCAGGGAGGAATGATCAGGGTCTGTCACCTTGTCAGTTTGACTGTGTTTGATCGTTCTCCTTCCAGGGATGTGCAGCACGTGGAGGTGGGAAGGGCCTCACCCAGAGGCACTGGCATGGCATGCAGCCTCTCACCAGACAGCAGCACCAGACCCTCTTCATTTGGATCCAGGACTGAGCTTAGCACTTAGAGAAAAGGGGTGGGACTAAGTTCTTTACCCTGGGGTCCCTGCAAACATTCCAGGTCAGGCTGGACAGGTCCAAAGCAACCTGATCCTGATCTGGCAGAAGATATCTCTGCTCAGTGCAGACAGGTTGGACTAGAAGGACTTCCAAAGGTCCTTTCCAACCAAAACTATTCTATAAGTTAAGGGGAAATTAAAAAAAAAAAGTAACTCAGGTTATCTGACAAGGTCATTTTCTGGTGCAGAGAAATCAATCAAACACTTCTGTCCCTCCTGCCCTTAGTTACAACCTATCAGGGATTTGTTGTGGATTCACACCACTCTATACCAGCAACATTTGGTTCATTTGCCTCCCAGAGAAAATTTTAAGGCCTTTCTCAACTGTCTGTGTAGAGATAGAGAACTGCACTGACAAGAATTTATTTATTCCTGCAAGTAAAAGTGGCTTTGCTTTGAAAGGAACTGAAACACTGAGCCTCCTACCTTATCTTTCAGCTTCTCCATCCAGCTTCTCACTGAAAAATAAGGAAAAATAAAAGCTGTAATCATGTTACTTCTATTAATTAGTAACAAACGATACTGATAGCATTAAAATAGACAGCAATTAAATTGACAAGCTGATAAGGCTGAACATTAGATTTCCTCTTTTCTCATTCATGAGAAGAAGCAAGTGCAGCAAATCAAGACAAGAAACTCTTGGAGTGAGTTGGCAGGCAAGTAGCTCACCTTTGCCTGAGCAATTCACATCTTCAGAGTGATTTGAAAAGGAAGATAAAAACCACTATTTCAGGTTGTGGGGTTTTGACCATCACTTCTCCTACACTCACTGGGGTGTCTGACCAGAAGAAAACATCACAGTGCAGTTATCCCCTTTCACTTGCCTCCTCTCTGTGGATATTCTTCCCTGTATTTTGTACAGCCTGTAATGATGGCTAAAAATGTATTATTCTCTGTCTTTTGTTCCCCTGCTTTTCTGGAATAGCCACTGCCAGCTCTGGGATAGCACTGGAGATGCCAAATCACTAAACCAAGCAAATTGATACTGCCAGCACTGCAACTTTCCTCTCCTAACAGTTAAACAAGTCCTGTGGAATGTGACAGCTGAGAAATAAAATTCCCTAATGGCAGGTGCTTTGGGAGGAAATATTCACTGATCTCAAAGAGCTGCAAGGGCTCAGCAGTGGGTGCAGGAGTCACCAACACCACAGGGCACTGGGTGTGTCTGCACTGCACCCAGGGCAAAATGCCCACAAGGATCCACCAGGGTTTTAACAAATTCCTGCTCAAAGGTAAGAAGCAATAAACAGTTAAATGTTGGTTTTTTCAGGGCTCAGAAACTGTGGTTTTTTAAGGATTCTCATCTTTCCAGGAGGACAATGCTACAGGCACAGAGTGCAGCAATGTCCTTCTGAGGGATATTTCTTCCAGGGCGAGTTAAATCCCAAATGTAACACACAGTTTATGGACTTAGGCCTGATTTGCAAGCCTGCTTTGTTATAAAACATCCCTTCAAAGCTTGAATTAGCAATATCAGTGTCTGCATGTGCACCTGCACCACTCAGAGCCTTTCTGTGAGTGGGGGGGGGGAACAGGAGGGCCAGCAGCAATGGCTATTTTATGTCTCAGATTTAACACAAGTTCAAAGTGATTTGAATATTCTCTTTGAAGTGTTAGCAACGTAACACCTTCCAAACAGGATCCCAAATTAACTAAAGGTGAGCACATGTGAAAGAGGCACAGGTGCACTTATCTCTGATGGGGAACTGAGAAAAAAAGATGAATTATCCAGGAGAGGAGCACTAGAAGAGCACTAGAAGAGGACAAGAAGTCTTGTTTTATCCGCTTTTCCCACCATCAGTCCTGGCCTGCACAGGCTAAGCCTTAAAAAACTCCATTTATGAAGGTGCCACCACAATCCTCCTCTGCCAAACCAAGCCTGCATGCCCTGGATGTTGCTCCCAGTGGAATCCCAGAGAGGAAGGAGACCCATGGCTCCCCCGGGCTGGGTTCCCATATGTGACACTGCCAGGAGCACTGGTGGCAGTGGCTCAGCCACACAGCTGCAGACCCACAGGGCTTGGGGACAGCATGCACACCAGCACAGCCACACGTGCACCTGCAGGGTGTGCACGCTGTGCTCAGCTGGCCCAGACCCCAGCTGAGCACAAAGCCTATTTTTACACCTTTCACAACAATTACATGGGATCAGTGATCTCATCAATAGCCGACCCACTTTCCTGCAGCTGAACAACGGCAGCAATTAACTCTGGAGTACTTCTGCCAAGGCAGAATATTCTATTCTGAGCTAAGAATATTCTATTACCTATTTTTAATGAACACAGATTCTGGCTTTGCTCCCCTCTGCTCCACAAAACAACAGCAGCAGGCCCGCTGGGGCCCACCAACTCGATAGTACAAATCTTTATTTGATATTTCACATTTGTTTGTTATTAAACCCAGCCTTGTTTCCAGCCATGCAGAGCACGTCAGGAGCCTTTGGAAATCAACCCAGGTCACAGAAAAAACAACCCAAGGTGATTTCTCCCTGACTAGGTGCCTCTCCAGGGGATGCTCTAATGCAGCCACAGCCTCTGATCTCTGCTAGAGGAAAACAATGACCCCAAATTAATGAGATTCAGGCAGCAGGAGGTCAGAAACCCTTCAAGGTCCTGGCAGGACTGCACTGGGAAGGAGCAGAGAGTGTGGAGCTGTCACAACCAAGGTCCCAGACCTGTCAGACCGGGGCCAGGACAAGTCAAGGAGCACTGGATTACCATGAATTATAAACTCTTCTCATGCCACCAATGCACAACACTGGGAGAAAATCACAAGCCACTGTCACCAAAACTGAGCTGCTCCACTGATTTACCCCTCTGAGGACACCACGAGTGTGGGTAGGAGACAGAGAATTATTTCAAGGCAAAATTGATATCTATGCTAAGCAGCTACCATCAATTAATTCTGGGCTTCAGACTCTAATTATGCAACAGAATCCATAATTAATATTCTGGCTCAGTCTTGGGAGAGGAACTTTGTGGCTGGCACCTTCCCATGAAAATGCAGCACTCTCCAAGAACACCAGGTGACTTGCCAATGAGGCCAAGTAAATAATTAGTAAGAGATACTCTAGTCCATGTATTCACCATCCCCTTTATTCCTCCTTTCTCTGATGGCTGAATGTCCTGAAGAAATTACAAGAGTCTCTGGGTGTGAATTACTAACAGGGGTCTGCAGTGCTGGCTCATCTTCCACGGCCCTTTCAGGATGGTGACTGATCCAAACTCTCTGCCTCAGCTTAATTTTGATCCCTTGGCTTCATGGGCAGCTAAGTAAGATGAGTGTGGAGCACTTCTGCAAATTACATACATCATCTGACATCTCCTCAGTGATTTATATAATGTCTGCATCTCCACAAATTAATTTTAAATAACATATAGCTTAAGATTAAGCCAGTCAGGAGCACAGAGGAGGAGCATGGTCATCTGGCATTGGCCTCAGAGCAGCCCAGGATGAATTCAGACAGTTACAGATGCAATGTGCTATTTTTATTCAGTTTTACCCAGCTTTCCCCTTCAAAATGTGCAGCCAGCTATTCAGAAGCTCTGGTGCCAGCTCATTTGCAGAGGGTAAGCAGCAGCCTGTGGTGTCTGCCTGGCCCTTTTTGGAGGGACTTGGCCCAAAGGGACACTCACAATTCCCTGTGAGCAAAACCCTTCTGGAAGCTCAGGTTTTGGCAGATGCAGGCGGGAGGCTCAGGAGGGGACAGCAGGTGACACCTGAGGGTACATGGCACTGCATACCCCCAATCAGAAGGTGCTCTGAGGGGTCCTCAGAGCCTTCTCTTCTCCAGGCTGAACACTGCCATCCCTCCCAGCCTGTCTCCAGCCCTCAGAGCATCTTTGTGGTCTCCTCTGGACTCACTTGGGTCCAGAACCTTTTTATGTCGAGGCCCTCACTCCTGATCTCCCTCCCTGCTGCTGCTCCATCTCCAGACAAGTTCTTTTTCATGATCCAGGTCTCTCTGCCCTGTCCTGGAAGCTGCAGGGGACTGGGTGCCAGAGCCTGGCTTGCCTTTCAGCCTCACCACAAGGCACCATCAAATCTCTCACCAAAGGCTCTTCCCTGCTTCCCTCTCCACCCTCCTCTGAAATCAGGAGCACAAGTCCTCGGGGCCTCTTGCTTTGCCAACTTTTAGTAATCCTAATTGCCTAATTATCCACTCCAATGCAATGATAAAGCTGCTTAATAATTCTGTTCGCTTCTCATTCATTCTCTCCCTTTCCAGATAAGAAAATGCAAAGACTTCTGGTGGAGATTTCAATCAATAATTCATGCCCTACCGCCATCAGCTGTGTCTCCCCCTTCCCCTCCTGGATACCCTGCTGCTTTGTCTTGTCACTTTGGTTTCATCTAATCAGCTTGTTTTAATCATATCCTCTTTTTAGATCATCAGTTAAAGCAGTTCTGTTTCTCCATGGCACATTATGGCTCATCCCTGCAGATGTTGCCTGGTTTTCAAATTCAGCACTTACAGCTTCATTCCAGAGCTCCATCTTGCTACTGATGAAGGTTCATCCATCACCTTTTCTTTCAATAACTCTCCACCACGACCCCCAGGCCAGTGATGAAAATGTGGCACTGCCAGGGATGGGGGAATCCTCAGCTTCTCCGGGCATCCTGTGCCAGGGCCCCACCACCCTCACAGTCAAGAATTTTTTTCCTAATATCTAATCCAAACCTGCACTCTTTCAGCAAAGGAGAACTGGTTAAAGTGTAAAAAAAAAAAAAAAAAAAA
>VZUA01028426.1:0-12054 GCA_013401035.1 Horornis vulcanius
GAGCTAGTCGGATCCTGCACACCCACACTCTTCCCCCTGATTCCCATTCTCTAACCAAGCCCACAATTAGCAGCTGACAGGGCTGTCTCCCAAGGACAGTTTTCATTTTCCTCAACCCACCACCACCTAGTACCATCCTGTTAGTCTTCAAGGACAGGGATTGCTCTCAAAGTAAGTATTTCTGATAATTCACTCTGTTTTCTTCACTGGGCTGGATACCTAACTGAGGTTGGAATTCCCTTTATTTGCAGACAAGTTATAACATTACTCTTGTGACAAGTCTTTTCACTTAGCTCCACAACTCACCTTGCTATAAGCCTGCAAGCATTGCTCCTTTTTTCATCACTCAAAAGTTCAAAAACACTCATTCTAGCAGATGGACCTGTGTGTTGACACCAGTGGGCTGATCCTTGACAATCCTACTGCCAAAGCAATCAATCTGCCATTATTAGCATTGAGCAGTGAGGAGGCACCCCTGGTTAAACACTGAAAAACTAATATTGGGTTTTCAGAAACCATTCCTTAATGATCTTTCCCAACCCTCCAGAAAAATCTCATTAGCAGCAGCAGAAACCCTAGGGCTGTGCAGAACACATCCAGCATGTGTCGAAGGAGACCATTAGTTTGTCTCCTGATGAAAGAGGCCCATGAGTCACAGTGGAGGAGTCACTTGGGGGCCAGCAGAGATTTTGAGAATAGTACGAAAGGACATCTAAGCAATCTAAGTGGAAACCCAGCAGCAACAGAAAAGTCACAAAAGGAGTAGCTGTAGACATTCTGAATGGAGAAAAAACAAGCAGAGTGTCAGGTTTAATATTTTTCAGCTTTTGAGGCAGAATGCCAGTTTAAGTTAATTTGGAGGAAAAATCAGCATGCAGTACAAAATGATCTCTGCTACATGATATCACTTCAAAGAAAAGAGTTCAGCACCTTTGGTATGAACTTGGCCAGAACTTGTTCAAAGTTATTCTTTCTCATTGGCAAAAGCAATGATTTTACTTTTCCAGTGAGTAAAGTTCAAGCAGGAATTATTCTGCCCTTATCCCCTCAATGCAAAACTAAAACATCCAAATGAACAGATGTCAAAATACCTTCAGGATATTGTAAATACTTTTCAAAATTTTCTGTTTCAGACTATATCCAACTAATGTAGCTAGAGATGCTGCACCAAAATCACAGTTGAAGTTTTAACCTAGGTGTCTTTTGCATTTACATTCCTTGGTCACCCTTATTTTTAATGATGCTCAGGATTCAGCTGCTTGCATCTCTCTATTCTCACCCTCTACTTCTCTGTCAGAATCAGCCTTCATCTTTTCCAGGGAAGCAATTCTTGCAAAGTGCCAGGTATGCTCAGCTGGCATTTAACTGAACAGAAATTGGGCTGTTCAGACTCCTAAAATAACTGCACAGATCTTGTTAGGACTTCCCAGATATACTGACCTACGATGGACTAATTGGAATAAAACCCTTACATCGATTTGGCTTGAGCTAAGCAGGAACAAGAACTAAATTCTTCAGAGATGATGGCTATGCTGATGGTGCTTGCTTCTTATTCTCCTATCAGACACAATTCTCCTATAGTCTGTGTTTTGTTGTTGATCTTGTTGGTTTGGGATTTTTTGTTGGTTCTGGTTTTGGTTCTGGTTTGGTTTGGTTGTTTTGGGGTTTTTTTCACGTAACAGCTACCTTGTCCTCAGTCAACAGAGTGACATTAAGGCTGAATATTGTACTGCACAGTTTCAGGATTTTATAAGCCTCACATTATGGTTTCTCGTCATCTTAGCTGGCTTTCAAACAAGAGAAGAAAAAGTTTTATACTTAGGAAATCTAAATACCAAAAAGTCAAATAAGAGGAAACCTCACTTTATTTTGGTCCCAAAATTCAGCTGCAAGGTATTCGAAGAAGATTTAGGACTGGTGATATCTGTCGACTTACCCTGGCTGTTCCCTTGCAGTGTCTGTCTCCTGTAAGTGCAACACAGATTCACAGAGTTATCATTGGTCATCTATAAAATGGTGTTCACCTCCCAGACTCACCTATTTGCAGATGCAGAAAGTAAGAGGATATGCCTAATAGCAGCAGAATGTTAAATAAATCACAATTATCTTAGACAGTCCATGCCCTCTTCATCTGAGGAGGAGAGCATAGGATAAAAACCTGGTGCTTACCTTCTCCTGTTTTGAAAGTCCAAAGAAGGGGTTTAAACCTGCCAACAGTAATTAAATATTTTCTGATCCCACATGCAACTCTGTCTATGCCTGGTGATAAATATTCCTTACTTTAGCATGATCTTGCATGTTACAAGGTTGTTGCTAACATCAGCAGAGTTCTCCATTTCATAGATACACTGAGGCCTTGACCTCTTTTGTTCTCCACTAGGCATTAGAATCATAGAACTGTTAAGGCTGGAAAAGACCTCCACCAAGATCATCTAACGCTGCTATCTTCACCAATAAATTGTGCCCCCTGCTGCCACAACTTGGTGCTTTTTGAACATTTCCAAGAAATGGTGATTCCATCGCGTCTCTGAGCATTCTGTTTCAGTACTTGACCAAACTTTCAGTGAGAGAATTTTTCCTAATATCCAATTACATCTCCCCTGGTGCAACATGAGGCCATTTTCTCATCCTGTCACTTGTTACCTGGAGAAGGTATCATCTACTGATTTAGCATGAGTGGGTCAGACTGCCCTAAATGCAAAAGCCCAACCAAACCAAATAGCTATGCACTTAGCAGGCTGTCAAAGGAAAAAAGAGAAGGCAGAGTAAATCATAATCTCTTCTTTTGCCAGGATTTTTAGATGCTTTGAATGGAAATTGTTTTATGCCATGGTGGCATGGTTTCCATGTGCTGGCAGGGACTGAAGGGTGCACAATGGCACATTATATCAATTCTGGAAGACACTCCCCACACAGAATAAGGAATCTATTATTGAAATCTCCATGATCACTGGTGCTTTCTCCACAAACTCTTTCTATCTGTCTCCTTATCACCTGATTTAGATTTCCAGAGTAAAGCTGATGGCAGGATCATCCTACCTGTCTTATCACCTCATCTGATAAAACCCTAAAAAAGGATGGAGGCAAGGTAAGGGAGAAAAAGAAAGTAGCCAGCATCAGACTCTGAGATGTAATTTTTCCCACACAGCATGTGCCTGAGGGAAAGCAGAAGATAATGAGCATGGCAGTCTTTTTTTAAGGGTTTATTGCTTCTTTAAACAGAAATCAGAAGGCAAAACAGAAGTTTGTTAAATGTTGAATGTTGTATATCCCTCTGCATTTCTGTTTCAGAACATCTGGAATATCCCCTCATACCTATTGTAGCTCCCTTGTAAGTGGGACAGAAAGGAAAAAGAAAAGAAAGCCACAGAAAACACAATCCTCCTGGAATTAGATGCCAGCTACTATGAGGAGATAAGTTACAAAACCTCTTCAAAACAAAGCTTCCCATGTTGCTTCTTCTTGCACTGTTTCATGTGAAACTGAATGAGTGAATATATATAAAATCTTTGGAAAACTTCCTCCATGTGGCTTCTGTGTAAATAAATACTTGTTTTGGGCAAACAAGGGAAAATACGTAAATGCTGAATATGTAGGCATTTGTATAAGACAAAGAGAGAATGCAGTGCAAGTAGATTTGAGCATCTGAGTCCATGATTTCCATGCAGTTACAGATTGCTGCAATAGAGGGGAAAAAAGCATGGATAGGACCAAATAGTGATTAATGAGGGAACAGCCTGTGCAAGAGCATGAGACAGAGCTTGACACTGAGAAGAAGAGGCATGTTACCACAGAAGCTAAAGATGGAAATCAAACCATTCTGACATGAAAGGAAGAGAGAGCACAGAGACTGAATATTACACAGCTCTGCAGAGGTTTGCAGAGTCTGAGACCATCCCTCTAAGTGTTCAAAACATGTAAAATGGGTCACTAAGAGATACAGTTTAGTGGTAGCCTTGGCATGATCAGGTAATGGTTGGACTCAATGACCTTAGAGGTGTTTTCCAACCTAAACAATTCCACGATTCTTTGATTCTGAGATTCTGTGAAGTGGCAATGCCATTAAGGGAATGTCCTGTTTGTTGAAAGGAAGTGGAGTCTGGGTTCATTTGCATGACAAGGTCCTTTTGCTTCCTTGTAGAGTTTAGAATGGCTTTCTCCAACACAAAACTTCAGAGTACAGAATGATTTTTCCTTAGATGAAAGAACAGATTGAAAAGAAAAATAGAAAAATTGAAATTCATTGAAACAGTGTGAAACCAGTTTAGAAATATTTCATTAGACATAGAGGAGGTCTGTGACACATATGTAAGCAGACAAGGGGAAAAACATTGCACACTAATTGTAAGGTATATGAATATATATGTAAAGATCTTCCAAAAACTAGACCAGACAAGGCTGGCAGAATCAGTGAATGGAAATTACAGTCAGACCAGGGAAAAACATTGTGATCTAAGTATTATTTACATGCAGTTCTGAAAACAACCTTACCTAAGTACATGCTTATTTGTTTCAATAAAACAAGATTAAAATATTGCCATTGTCCAAAGAGACTCTGTAATTAGAACTGGACTCCCAGGATAGCATATAAGCATGAAAAATTCTCTACCTTTTCTTTTTGATCACATTTCTTTAAAAAAATACTCAGAAGAGTTTAATTTTCATGTCACAGACAGCTTGATCTATATTCAGAAAGAACATTATGTCCTCCTTAGATGTCAAAACAATTTTGTCTCTTAATCTGAGTTTGGAGTCAAACATCAAGGATGCAATGCACGTGGCTCCCATTAAAGTGTTAATCTGTAACACCTGCAAGTCACAGAAGTTGCTATACTTTAAATAAACTAAAACTTTTCTTTCCTCTACCACTGCTGTGCAATGCTTAGTTGAAAATTGTTTTTCTAACTTGACTTCCAACTTTGGAAAAAAATGCAATTTAGACTTGCTACCTAGGAATCTTAATTCAGTTTCCTGTTCCATCATAGGTTCCCTGTGTGTCTTTAAGGAAGCACAAGTTGTGATTAAAGAGATAGATTGGAGCTTTGCTTCCCTTTAAAATACTTCGTAGTTCTGGCCTTAGTCTCTATGGCTTTCTATAATATATATATAATGATACAGATGTACAATCCCTTTGGACATAGCTTGTAATGGATTAAGGTTTTTCTGCCTATGGCTATCCATCATGGGACTCTGCCATGTTGTCTTTGTAGCCAAACTGTACATTGAGTTTGTATGAGTGTTTATAGCCTGCCTCAGTACAGCTAGTTTAGCCTGAATTGTGACTGAAGGTAGTGTGGGCTATTGGCACAGCTCAGGGAGCTGGAGGGAGAAATAAGCCTGGAAGACAGTCAATTCAATAATAAACAGTGGGAAAAAAAAAAAAAAAAAAANAAAAAAAAAAAAAAAAAAGGATGGGGCAAAGAATAACTTGATCAGCTACACTTCTGCTTCAATACAGAGGACATCCCTACCTTTAGGCATAGTCATGATCCTCAGTACCAGGCAGACAAAAAGAGGATCAGAGTAGACAGGTGAATACACAGACAGCAGTTCCAAAAAGGGACACAGTCAGAAGTTTGTGTGTGTGCAAGTGTAGTGGTTTAACACCATCAGGAATTTAAATTTGCAGTAAGCCACTCTGCTACCCCTACCCCTTCTTGTAAGGGAAGGACAGAAGCAGAGACTATGGCTTGAGATAATAACTTACTGAAAGCACAAAGCAGTGGAATAAGAAATGCACAATAACAACCTCAATATTAATAACAAACGTGTTCAAAAAGAGAAGATGTTTTACCTACCAAAAGTCATTCACCACCAGGAACAAAAACATAATGGTGGCTGCACCGCAAAGGCCACATCCACTGGCTTCTCCAGACAGAGGCAAGAGGGCCACTGCTCCCACAGGCCACGCCACAAGGCTGGCAGGAACAAGGACAGGATGGTGAGGGACTCCCACAGGCAGTCTCCCACCCCAGCCCAAAACAATGGACACCAGTGACAAACAAACCCCCTGGAAGGTAGGTTGTTCAAGCTGGGTAGCATTGCTGCTCTGCTGGCCTCAGTTCCTCTTGGGTGCCTGTGCTGCCATTTTTACTGGGGGGAAAAAATCACAAATTACTGGGGAAAAAACTTCCTTCTACCCAGACCCTGAAAAAAAAAGGATTATGTCTGAGATTCTCCCTGAATTATAAGCAGCTGACTCTCTTCCCAGGCATCTGAAGTATTTGGTAGATATGTGAGATTGGAGGATGGTGAAAAACACATCCTTTGTGGGATTTTGTATCAACATATTAATTTTCAATCAAAGCAGCAACTGTTGCCTGGAATCAAAAGAAAAGGCTTCCAAACAATATTAAAGTAGTAATATAAATAGTTGTTCTGTAATGAAAGCTTTCAGGTGCACAAAAATAGCTGTGTGGGTGCGTTGTATAGGATTTCAACAATTTCTATAAAGTTAACAAATTAGTCTATCTAGCAGGTGCATCCAATAGGAGAGCAGTTGCCCTGGTGACACACCCTTGGACCTGCCCCTTGGAGTGTCTCCAGAGAGTTCTTTGCTTTATATCTTGTTTTGTCTCTCAAATGCTGGAGGAAAACAAGATGTCCTTGTTAGAAATTCTTTTCTTGAAAATAATGCTAAAGAGCATTTGAAGAGTGTGACATAATGTATTAGAAAGGCTAGCTATTGTTCTACACTGTGAAAAAGGCTAAGNGCTAAAGAGCATTTGAAGAGTGTGACATAATGTATTAGAAAGGCTAGCTATTGTTCTACACTGTGAAAAAGGCTAAGAAGGTGGAAAAAGGGTAAGAAGGTGCTAGAAACTATAAAACTATATATTAAATTCTACAAAGCTACTAATACATGGAAAAACTAAAAAACTTTAGGCGTTATAGGTCCTCCAGAGGTGATGTCCTTATTAGAAAAGAAAATAATAGATACTTCTTACTTTAAAACATTCTGC
This sequence comes from Horornis vulcanius, assembly GCA_013401035.1. Classification (NCBI taxonomy): domain Eukaryota; kingdom Metazoa; phylum Chordata; class Aves; order Passeriformes; family Scotocercidae; genus Horornis; species Horornis vulcanius. Next base: position 6,963 of record VZUA01028426.1, read on the forward strand.
CCTAAATATTTGGGATGCTAGGAACTCATTTTTGGGTTTATCTGAAATGCCTCTTACAAATCACTGGCATTTTAGATTGTCCTTTCCCTCATCTTCAAAAGATAAGTTGTGTTTGTGTTACAGAATTACAAAAGTTGGCCTGTTTCTGCTGACAAATCTAACCTCCAATGGACCCTCATATTAGTAAACTTTGTTTTCTTTTACACCAAGCATAGAGACTGCTTATGAAAATTGCTTTTAATGAGGTATTACCACTCAGCATTTGGTTGGCCTTGTGGAAAAGTAAGAATGAGCTCTAGTGCTGCAATGTTAGCAGAACTGGTGCAGCAAGTGTTGTGAAACCTGGTGTCTGACTTAATTCTGCAGCTCCTGGATGTTTGTGACTATTTGGAATTCCAATTTGTGTTAAAAAGAATGTAGTTATGGTAATAGCAGAATTAATAATGACTGGTTTTCTATTTACTTACATCCTACATCTGTTCATCTTTCTGCCTACCCCTACCACGATTACCTCAGCTAGTCCTCTGCCGACTCCTAACCTCCCATGTGACCAAACTTCAGGTCTATAACTTTATATTATTCATCTACTGTGGTTAGTTCAGCCCATACTGAAGACTCTTGTGTTTGTGCTGAAGTTTTTGTCTCAGTGACAATATTAATTTGAGGCTTCCCTTTTTTCTCAGCTGTCAATTCTTGTGAAACTTTTCAGACTTCTCCAGTAACTTTGAGATACTTTGCCCTTTTGCTGATTTTAGTAGGACCAGCCAGCTTGGTCAAGAGGGTGAGAGAGCAAAGAGCAAGCAAAGAGACTGATGGACACAGGTTTCAGTCACATTTCCTAAAAAGCCAACCTTTCAACAAGTCACTATGGCCATCAAAGAATGCTCACATTAACCCTAAAACTTAAAAATTAAGTTGCCAAAAAAGGCATCTCAAAACTGTTTCATAATATCTAATAATTCTGTGGACAAGGTTCATTACATATTTCATCAGCAAATCTATATAAGTTACATGTCTTTGTGACCTCCTCCAGCCTTTTAGATAGCTAGCTTTCTGTAGGCACACATCTTTTTGGAGATATGTGATTGATGTCATGAAGTCTCATTCTTGTTAATTTGTTTCGAAATTATATTCTGAAACCTCAAAAAAAAAAAAGAAAGCACCTGTTCCTCTGCTATCCCATAGGCTGTACAGTGTATAAAGGCTGCCAGTCCCTAACTCTACAGTGAAAACTGCATTGCAATTTTACTCCTCTCAAGAGAAAGTAAAATAAAACAGGTTTTCCATCATGAAATTACCCTTATTCTAAGGGTCTTAATCTTCCAGGTTTAAAGGTGCTCTCCACAGTTCCCTCTCTTATATTCATCAGTGTGCATTGATGTTCAGTTTTGCTCTCCCCACAACTTCCTTTTATGCATAATGCTTGCATTTAACATGAAGAAAACCCTGGGAAACTCCCCTTGCAAAGGCAAGCTGACTTTTCCCACAGATACAGCTCATGCCATGTTACTCATTACCCTGACTGTCTCTCACATGCTGGCATGCATGTGAGAAGGGGGTCACAGCAGCACATCCTGCCCCAGAGGGTGCTTACATCGATGCCAGGGGCTATCTGAACCAGAAACACATCATGAAAGTGCTTTATAATCACCCCACTGGGACAGCAGGAATCTGAGCCAAAGCACTTTGCTGCCACTGGAAAAAAAAACCAAACCAACAACCAACATCAGTGCTGTCTTCACAACTGCTGGCATTGCAAACCAGCTTGTGGCAGTGTGAGCCCAGCCCCAGGAAAACAGCAAGGCTTGGTTAGCGGTCCTCACCTGCCCAAAGAAAACAGTGACTCTGTCTGTGCAGGGTCCTGCCAGGTACACACCAGCCAAACCCCAGAAGCACTGGATTCTGCTGTGTCTGTGAAATCAGCGTAGTCTGAGTCTCATATGCAAACTGTGTCTAACCCCAGATGCCAGTCCCATAAATCAAACAAAATACACACCAAAATGACATGGTTACCTCATATATCTCAATTTGCTTTTTACACCTTTTGAGTCATTTTAGGTTCTTGGAGTCTTTGGGGTACACTGGCATTATCTTTTCCTGCTTTGCTCCAGAAAACAAAATGATAAGAAACTCTGTGTTTGTCTGTAACACTGGAGGGGCTGCCAAGGTTTCTGCTCTGGCTTGGCAGAGTGGACAGCTGAGTTTCTGCCATTTATAGGCACAGCCTAAAGCCTGACATTTTATGGCAGAGCAAAATCAAGCTATAAACTGCAACGGCTCATGATAAGCTTCATGAGCACTTCATCAGGAATGGGAGGTGTGAAAACATAACCCCAGCAGCAGCCTGAGGGAAAACTTTCCTTTTCATTATCTCTTAGTTCACTAAAATTGATGGAAATCAAGAAATTGCAAAATTCAAGAGGTTGTGAGGAGATGAGATAGCTTCAGACAGTTAAATGGTTTTAAAATTCAAAATACTCTTTAGTTTTGGAATACCTTACTATATTTATGCTCTCGCCTGCCTGATGTCTGAGAAACACCTCCAGCCAGGAATCAGGATAGGATTATTCAGGGAACAGTGTTTGAAGTATCATACAATTCTAGTGCCTATTGAAGATTTTCCATATGGTGTCTATGCATCAGTTTTCATCATTTATTGTGACCCGTGTATGTGATATATCTGCCTTGGAAAACTTACAAAAAGAGAGATGGGGGTTATGTTGACTAAAAAAGAATGTCAGAAGTCAGAAAGGGGAAGGAGAGTCTGTGACTTTTCCAAAGCATTAGTGCAAAAAGAGAAGAAAATTAGCAAGAATAATTTTGCTGAAAAGCTGATAATGGGCATGTTAGTCTTTGATTTTTTTGTGTTCTGTCAATATGTCTCAGTCTGAGCTATGGGGTTTCACACTAAAATCCAGAGCAGGTGAAGCTAGGATTGGGGCTTTTCAGATGTAACAGATTCTTGTACAAGTCGAGTATAGTGAAGTCCAGAAGATTTAGCATCTACCTTGGGGTTTAAAGGACTATTAAGGCTTACATATACTGCAAATGGCACCTACTATGCAGTGCTTGGCATCGGCTCACTAATAAATGAAGTAAGACGTGGTGATCTATAACAATATAACATTCATATCTGAGGACAGAAAGGTGGGAAGATGCTGCAGGAGGTTTCCACTGTTCTTTGCATGTGAAGGCTGTCTTTCTTCACATTCAGCAGAGACCTGTGTGATATATTTTCTTGTCAAGCTCTGACTTCAGAGGTAATTAGGAAAACACCGCTTTTTTCTGTAGTCTGTAGGATACATTTTTGGGGTTATTTTAATTTTATTTTTATTTTGCTACTCTGTACCATCACTTGATACTGACACCACAGCTGTCTCTAACTTCTTTACTTCATTTGCTAAGGATAGTTCTGACAGCAACTTAACTGGAGTTAAGCGAGTACTTAACTGATCTCAGGAATCAGGTCTTTTAATGTTAAAGAAGAGAAAAAAAATAATAATGATTTGAAGTTCCTCTGTTTCTTGGTCCCCTTCTGGAAATATTTAAGATAGGCTTGTGGGGTTTTTTGTTGTTGTTGTTTTGGTTTGGTTTTGTTTTTTTGGTTTTTTGGGTTTTTTTGTTGTTGAGAAACTTCAAATCAGAGGACATAAATTAGCACATAAGTAAATCTTCACAGTATTAGAATCCAAGTAGGCTGCAGAATGGAGAAATATTTTGTAGTAATTTAGACATGTTTCATAAAATGTAATGAGTGATTATGCAATATTCCATTGTGCCTTTCCTGCAACAGCTATTAGAAGCTTTTGAATGCAACAGAACATGACATAATAGGTAAAAAAAAAAAAGAATTCAGATTGAAAGATGGCAATGAAAACTTAAGATACAAATGCAGTCTACCTGAGACAATGAGGCCGGATTTCTTGCTGATAATAATTCTGCATAGGAAAAGCCATATGTGAGGGAACTGCAGCAGGGCAGAGCTTTTAGTAGAAGAGCAGGTGCCTCGTGCTCAAAGCAGTCATTGAGGTGATATCTTCCAGTAACTATCTCGGCATTCTCAAAGGAAATAGAGCATGTAGACCCAAGATCAAGACTCAGCAATGAGAGTTTCCCTGACGAAGGTCAAAAGCTCCATTGCCATTACCCAGTACTTTACAGAAGAACATTTTATCTTGCAGATGAGCAAAGGAGTGACTGCTACTATTGTTGCCAGAGATATTTTTTGTGTACTGTGGAAATAGTCTCCTCATCCCTTCAGGACAAGAGAAGTTTTACAGTTCAGGCCAGGAATTCTGGGCCTGAGGTTAAAGCATGCCAGAGCCTGCTTACGTTCTTGTTTAGCAGACCTGGACAGAACAAAAGTTACACAAAAAAAGGTTACTCCAAACAAATAAATTGAGACTATTATTATAAAAAATAATATTAATATTGGCATTAATATCATAATCAGTGATACTCTAAATATCCAAGGGATTTTTGGGAAATATCTTATAAGCACTTGTACTAGAAGGAATGTTGCTGAAAATTACTGTATTTGCACTGTCTTTAGTATTCTTAGCAGGGTAAACTTCAAGCAAGTACCAGAAATTCAAGAGAAAATTTTTAACAGGCAGAATCATGTGTGTTCAATTTAGGATGCTTCAAAGAGCCCAGTTCTTCAGATGACCAGTGCTCAGGTCTTCCTCAGAAATGCTTTAAGATGTCTTACTTCTGAAAATACAATCCCAGATTCCAAGAGTTAGGCTTGTTTATGCAGGGATTAGAAACAATTTTAAAAGCATTTGCGTTTCTCAAGTCTCAATACCTACAGTTTAAGGCCTGTTTTACATTAATATTTCAACATCTTTGTAAGTTGCCTTGCCCACATATTTCTTGGTTCACAAAGTCTTCAAGTAGATCTGGGTTGCTTCTTCCCCTAAATGAACCCAAGAGATCATCCTAGAAATAAGAACCTTCCAGTTTCTCTGTATAATTCACATGTGACTTCACGAGTGCATTTCACAGATGCAAATAAAAATGAGGACGTCTTTTCAACTTTACAAAACTCAGTGTATATATTTGATTTGCCTTCCTTCCTTCCTTCCTTCCT
>VZUA01028441.1:0-11421 GCA_013401035.1 Horornis vulcanius
AGTCTGTTTGTCAGGCTCAGTCAAATGATGATTTTGTTCTTTCTTGGCTTAGCCTGAGAGAAAATAGAAAGATACATTGATAATTGATACTTAAGGTTCTTCCATCAGGAAAGGAAGTGGAAAAATAATTCCAGTTAAGTATCTCCTACAGTTACTTGGTTTAATGAGATTACAGAAGATGAGTGAGTGAGTGCAGGGTGCAGTTGTCATGACTTATAGCGAGCCCTGCCACACCACTGCTTTTTTTGACTCTGACATGCAGCTCCCCAAACAGAGGCATAGCACTCTCCCCAAAAATACACCATTCAATTCTGGTAAAACTTTTTTTCAGCTGTAATTTTAAGCTTGCTGCTTCTCACAGTTGTCCTTCAAGGCAGAAGTGTAATTAGAGGAGAATAATTTTATTTGAAGATGCTCCTTTCTCCACTGAAAATAAGCTAAATTCTTTACAGTTTTTCAGAAAAATGAGTTAAAGTTTTTTGGTTTTCATCTTTAAAAGGATGCAGAAGATGTTACCACACACACAAAGTTGTGTTCATTCAATGAAATAATTTTTGGCCAACCAAAACATTTTGGCTTTCATTTTTTGCTGAAAAACAGAGAAAACTTTTTGGCTCAGGGTGTTCTGAACCAATTTTTTGCTTCCTTGTGGCTTTGCTGCTGACTCCAAACACCATTACTTGCACAGTTTGACATGCATTCTATTTGCTTGAAAACTCATTAGCCAAGATGCAAACTCCATTAAATGCACTTTTGTCATTGTCACATCCACAGAAGAAATGAGACTGCCATTCCAAGTTATGAGAAGAAAAAACGGGGAAAAAAGTCTTAGGAGGATTATTTTTTTGCAAGACAGTACATGAGCAATTGCTTCCTTTTTTTCTCTATTAAAAAGAAATGGCATTTATTGAGATTTTGTATTAAAAAGTCATAGGAAATGAAGCAAATGTGTTATATCCTGTAATTTCATTAGAAATTGCTGGGAAAACAACGTTGTTCTATCAGAAGTAGGGGAAGGCTAACCTAGAAGAACAATGATCATTGACACTCTTTTTTCAGGAAGTAAAACCAAACCAGTCAGTCCCTCAGTTCTCCTTGCACTAGAACTTCACCTGAAGTTTTGCCATTTGTCTGTTTTGGCAAAATTACTAGTTGGCTAATCTAGGTTGTAAATGTGGTGGAAACTTGCATAAGCCTTGTTACCATCTGCTTTTGTACTCCTGTTTTATTAGCCCCATCATCTAGTGAGGTTTTACTGACTTCTTAATCCCTCTGGTCCCTGAAGAACCACGAATGTCAACCTTTGTTCAAAACAAACTTTCATTCATTTACCCCTTGGCTGCAGCTGCACTGCAGTAAGCTGAGGGCCAAGTTTGGCCAAAAGACTCACTCTCTTTTGACTTGAAACTGGGACTCCTCCAAGAATTCATACTGAAACTTGGCATTTCCTAAGCATGGCTGTTAGTTTCACCCACGTCTACTCCAGCTGGTAGCATACAGCCATGTTACTGGAAAGCCTGGAAAACAGGGATGTATCTGGTAAGAGCTCAGAGGAGTATAGTACAACTAATCCAGGCTTCCTGAGAAATGAGCTGTGCTCTCAAATTCTCTACAGAGCTGTTTTTAATCTCTGTTTCAGGTGGGTTTCCCTCCAGGTGTGGTGAACATTGTGCCAGGCTATGGCCCCACAGCTGGAGCTGCAATTTCTACCCATGACAGCATTGATAAAATTGCTTTTACTGGATCAACTAAGGTAGGTGATGGATTTCTCAAAGACACCTGCTGTTCCTCTTTGCATTCCCTTGTAAATTGTCACCCATACAAGACTAGACCAATGAAATATCAGTGATTTCTGTGTAACCAACACTTCTTCCATCACATTCCACGTGACAGGATTTCTCAGAAGTGTTTGGTATTTGTCTAATTCAGATCCTTGTGCTTGTAATCTTCCCACATCTCTGAAAGCTGGGTATTGCCAAACCACCAGATTTCTGTAAGAACTGTAAGTAAAAGGTGCTCTGACATAAGGTAAGGCTGGCAGTGACTTAACATCATGTCATTGACCCGATGGAGCTTCTGGGCACGTCTGCCTGCCAGTCCTGCCCTGCAACTGGAAAACATGTCAGTCAGAGCCCTGAACAATTCCTCCTTGGCTTTAGTTACTCTGAGGAACTAGGACTTAAATAAAAACATGGCTTTGTGCCCAAGGCCTTCTCTGCTGACGTAGAGGGGATTAACATTTGAGCTTTATTCTGAGACCTGCACAGTAAAGCACCTTCTATTTAGTCTTTTTTCCTGTAAATAGATGTGTCTGGCTTGTTTATAAGAGGGGTGGCCACAAGACCTCTGCACTATCAATCACCTACAGCCATCCTCTTCCATACTTACATGGGAAAAGTGCATATGGTTTGGTCAAGACTATGGAATTGAGCACAGCTGAGACATGCAAACAAATCTGACTGCAGTAATCACTGCTGAAAACTTTCAAACAAAAGCTTGCTTAGAAAAGTGACCATTTTTCCACTGACTGCTTTAGATGTTTCTTGCAGTAGATCTGCACCTCAAGAATAGAGGCAGTGTCCAAAGAATGGAAATGCTCGCACCAGTGGGGGCAGCTGAGACAAATTCAGTCTCTTACTACTTTAAGGAATGCTATTCTTGTTGAACATTTGCTGAATTCATCCATTCTTATGTCTGCCCTCGTAATTGCAGAGTGTGATGTGAATGTATAATGATGACAAATTACCTTGGAAGGTGTTCTTGGTCGGTAAAGGTAACTCCAATCACTCAAAAGCTGCAGCATTTACCAACACTACCATCTAGTGGCTTTGTGTACATCCTGTGCTTATCCCATAGGAAAAGGTGTGCTAAGCCTTTGTTTCTGTACAGGGATCATGGGAACAAACAGAACACAAAGTAAAAGCTCACAGTGAGCTTTTACTTTCTTGATAGTTGGTCTGATCTTGGAGTTTACTCAGTTACACGCTTCTTTCCAAATCCTAGATGAGAAACCTTTAGCTCAGATGAGACATTAGCTGTGTGAAAACAATAGGGCTTATAGACTCATCCAGCCCACATGGATCTGTTTGGGTTTTTAATGAAAAAGGAGTATCCAGCGGATTAGTGGCAGAAGAAAAATCTCAGCTGCTGGAGCCTGTAGGCAAAAACCTCCTGTAGACACTGTGCTTGTCTCCTAATCCATGGGTGTGCAGGAAACACCAAGGGACACAGATCCTTTGCTAATGCATGTGTAATTTAGAAGTGTTTTCTTCCCCCTCCACCCATCTGTGAGTTCAGCTGCATCTCTGCAGCATTTGCAGCACAATGCTACTGTTTCTGAGCCAGGAAGTGAAGCTAATTCAAAATATATTTTGACTTTGTTATTAAGCCCCAGCTTGGGCTTAGTGCCAGCTTGGAAATACTGATCCTAAACTCCACGAGAATTTTCCCAGATAGCTCTTTTCTCTTAGGTTATTAACTTGCTCCTCTTTGGCCAGCCAGCCTGCAGTAATGCCTCTTGCAAAGCTAGGATGCATCACTTATTTCTGCTGTCTCGAGGCCTAAGCTCTGAGTAACAAAAGATGATTTCTTCCAAGTTCAGGAGTCGAGTAACAAGGGCAAACCAAGAGAAATGCAGACCTGTAAGCTGCCCCATGCTTTCCTTCCTCACAGTTCCGCTCCAGGGCAAGAGTAGTTTTAGTCAGAAATAAAGGTAAGGTTTCCATGTGCAAAGGTAAAATACAAGAAAACAGTTATAATATGAGCAAATTCAAATATTACATCACTCTTAAGAAATTAACCTGCCTTAACAACTAAAGGTCACAAATGGTTTTAATTCATACTGTTTCTAACAAAATTAGATTACTAAATTCTGAAAGCAGAGTAAATCCTTCCCTTCATGATACAGATGTAGTTCTCCCTCATAGCCTGTCTTTTCAAACCTGCCTGAACCAATCCTTAATTCTGGGGCTGCTTTTGACTCAACACATCACAGCAGTAAGAAACTCAAACTATTTCAGAGTGTTTTTCTTGACCTCTACCTGCTTCAGCTGCCATCCAGGCTCTTCCACCCTTGTTGGAATCACACTTGAGATTTTTAGAGGAAACAACTCATGTCCTCTTTGTGTCTCACAGGTTGGAAAACTGATCAAAGAAGCTGCTTCTAAAAGCAACCTCAAAAGGGTGACGTTAGAGCTGGGAGGGAAAAACCCCTGCATTGTGTGTGCAGATGCAGACTGTGAGTATGGGCTGCTGGGTGTGTTTGCTGTAAGAGGATTGAGGGTGGTGGGGTTTGTGTGTCTCTGCTGTCCTCTGGCACCTCACAGGGCTGGTGTTTCCACCCCAAAGGCTGGAGGAAATCTCTGTCCAAGGGCAGGATGTAGTTCTGCATTCCTGGAGCTCTTCCCCAGCATGGGCATCATTCCCATGGCCTGTTTTGCCTTTCCTGGGGGTGGCTGCAGTTGCAGTTAAATCTTGCACTTGTGTATTTGCTGTTTGTGGGCTTTTTCTTTGGTTGGCAGTGCTGCAGAGCCTGAGCCAAGCACTGGGGAAAGCAGTTTTCTGCAAAGCAGCCCCTCTGCAGGCATTCCTGTGACAGGGCAATTTTGTAGGACCTGATCTAATCCAGTTTTCACCTCTATCCTGGTGGTCTTCAGGGCTCATTTTGTGTTTCATTGCAATTTTGTTACATGGCTGGTAGTACTATGAGATATTTGTAACCTGTGACCACCAAAATGGTTGGAAATCCTATTTGGCTTCAGGAAAATCTCTCCAGTCCTGCACAGCACAGGTTGCAAATCAGAAGTATTTCTGCCAGCTGCTAATAGTGAGCACTGCAAGGTCAAAGCTGGCATGCTGCTTACTGACTGAAACTTGTCTTTAAGAACCAATGCATGGTATCAAGAATTCCCACAGCAAGAAAAACTGGTCACTGCCTTCAGTGAGTCCTTATGGAAGAAAATATCAGGAACTATGGTCAGCTAGACAGACCTCCAGACAAAAGGCAGAAAGGGAGGTGGATACAATATAAAATCTGGTTTTGGGGGCAGTGAGGCCTTGTGAGTGCCTTCCATGGGTGTGGACCATTGTCAGCATTTTTTAAGGAGCTTTTCCAATGAGAAAGGAAAACAACAAGTGTGGAAACATTGGAATGTTGGAGCTGTGCATGTGGTAACACTTTTCCCTCCTGGGTCATCTCACAGTGGACTTGGCAGTGGAATGTGCCCACCAAGGCGTGTTCTTCAACCAGGGGCAGTGCTGCACGGCTGCCTCCCGCGTCTTCGTGGAGGAGCAGATCTACCCCGAGTTCGTCAAGCGCAGCGTGGAGTTTGCCAAGAAGAGGCTGGTTGGAGACCCCTTTGATGCCAGAACTGAGCAAGGGCCCCAGGTAACTGTGTGTCTCAGAGCAGTTGTTGTTTGGTTTTTGGTTGTGGTTTTGTTTAATTTTCCTTGTGTAAATATTATCCTTACGGATGCGGTCCCAGCAGAAGTGCCGAGGGGTGAGTAATGTATCGTGGCTTTATTTTTCCTCTCTATTTTAAATATCAATTAATCACAACTGTTGAAATGTTATGTTGTAATTTTTTAAAAAACACAAATGTATTTAATTCAGTTCTTATCCAGCTTTATGGAAGGGGCTGTCTCCCTGGTACAGTAACACAAAGCATGTTGCAGTGAGCCATAGCTCTGTGCAGAAGAGTGCAGCTAAATGGCTATTCAGCTCCTTGGCTGTGTGGGTGATGACAAGTAGTTAGAGCCCAGAGACTCCTGAGTCCTCACTTTCCCTCTCCTCCTCTGCTGCCTTTCTGATCCTTTGGAGAAGTTTCAGCTGAATTAGGAGGAAGAAACATGCCAAACTGCTGTCAGAACCAGCCTCCTCAATATTTGCAGAGCCTTCCTCTTAGTTTTTCCTTTTGAGGCAATCTGAGTTGTGCTGGAGAGCTCTGGGGGAAGATGATCTTTAGGTCACATCTTCTAACAGGCCCACTATTTGGTACCAAAAATAAAGCAAGGTTCCCAGAAACCTATAGCCAAGGACTCTTTTTCTCAGTACTGCACTGTGGGTTTTTCTTCCTTGGTGCTGCCTGTGTAGGATCCCTCAGAGAAGGGGTGGTTCTGAGGACATCTGCCTCTCCTTATCTGGATCTGAATCTACACATGATTCATGCACAGCAAAACCTCTTTGATTGCCCTTATGCATGGGGAATAAGGTGATGTACATCCCCCATGCTGAGGCTGCAGCTGACTCTGTAACTTGCCTAGAGATTTCTAACTGCTCAGGACTCTTAGGAAAAGAATCCCACGCTGAGACTTGCTCCAGCAGAGATGAGCTGACCCTCAAATACTGATCTGTCCTTTTTTCCTGCTCTGGCTTAACTGTTATACTTGTAGGAGAGAGAGCACACCCACACAACACCTGAACTTCTGTGTTCAGGTGTGTATGCAACTGTCAAGGCCAGGATGGGAAGGTGTTGAGGGAGTGGGAGGAAACTGTAAATCCCAAAGCTTTTATGTGGTTGCCAGTTCAAAGGAACAACCACTTCCTCTGCAGCTATGGTTCCTCACTCTCTAGAGCCTGTGTTGTGGGCACATACAGAAACTTGAGAGAAATGATGCAGTAAGGATTTAAAAATACCTCCAGAAGTAGCAAAGATTCACACCTGTCCACAGGTTACTCTTCAAATGTGAAGTTTCCAGATAATTTCTCGCCCTGTTCCTGAAGTAACCTGCTTGGCTGTGAGGGTTTTTAATCTTGAACTGATGGATAAGGGAAGAATCACCAGGAAAAATAATTGGTCTTCATCTCTTATCAGATGTTTCAGATCCTACCTGTTGCTTTCATTCTCTCTTGGTGTAAGACAGGGTGAACATACACAACAGCATTACAACAATGCTGCACAGATCCCATTGTGGGATGGTCACTGGCTTAGAAGCCAACAGGGGGAAGGGGCTGAAGCCAACCTTCAGTGGTTGTAGTTCATGATCTCTTTGATCCTGCATCAGCTCTAGGTAATAGCTGATAGTCCTGTTCCACAAGAACTTGAGGTTGATGTAAACTAGTCCTGGAAAAGTAGTCCCATGTGCAGTTGTTTGTTCCTACATTGCATTACACTAGATTGGGGAACTGGCTGGTTCAGGTCTAATCCAGCCTTTTTGGAAGTGAGGAAGAAAGGTTTTACTCAGGTCAGTTCCCTGATGTGGATTACTGTTCACTGGCATAGATGCTCATGGCATGGCAGTGGGGAAAAGACTGTGTCAGCTGCAGTATTGGGTTATGCTGATATAAACTATACTGCTCTGATTAAAATTGGGTCAACTTTAAACAGCGTTAAATTTAGACAGAAATGAGGCATGCTTCTGATGAGACTTCTCCAAAACTCACATGTGTCTGGCAGTGCTGACTGGCTGGAATTCAAAGGACACCACAAGAAACCTGAGGGGTGATCAGGACTGTTTGAGCAGAGTGCCAGCCTCAAATGCAGACCAAGGGCAGTTTTTAACTTTGGATTCCTGGGAGCTGTATCACAGGAAGCAATAAAGTAAATCTGCACAGATGGCAAACTGGTTAACCAGTGCATTATACAACTGTGAACAGCAAACTGCATTAGATGAGACTGACATTCTGGGGCACTAGAGCAGGGATTACATTAGAACAAGACTAGACTAGTTCTGTTATTTTAAAACCCCAAATACTGGTATTTGTGGACTGCAAGACCTATTCTACAGAAATAAAAAAGCACTAATTGTGGCTCTTGTTAGCCAGTAATTATTCAGTCTAAAACATATGACTTGATCTCTAAGACAGTGAATATTTTCCTTATATTATAGACATGCACTTAAGGATTCAAGTGTGAAAATAAAACTTTTAAATAGAAAGGGTTGTGTCCAACAGCCTGTTGGACCCAGTTATGGGCTATTTTGTAAGATTAAAAACACTAGGTTTGCACATGGAAAAAATTCTCCTTGTGGTCTTGACTGAAATGAAGGAAGAGATGAAGATTTGGGGGTTCCCAGATTTTCAGTATTGCAGTGATCCTTAGAAGCTCCCTTCTCTATTGAATTAGATGAACAAATAGTAAAATTTGCTTTACCAGATCATGTGTTTTTAATAGAATTCAATTCTTGAACCATAAATAATAGTGGAGTAGGGGACAGAATTTAAACAAGCCTTGCAAGCTCTAGTTACAATGACAAACAGTTCCACCCTTGCATGTCATTTTTACAAATGTTTTCTTTCCCCAGTGTCTTTTCATCTAACTGTAGTTTGCCTTGCAACAAGTTACAGCTGTATAAATATCCTTGTTTTGTTTTCTGTGATGTGAAGTGGATGGACTGGATTGGTCTGGATCACAGACATGCCAGGATGGAAAGCACTTGCAGATATTTTCAAGTTATTTACACTTGGCAACTAAGCAACCAGACAAATAGACAATGTGTATGGCACCTGCCAAACTCAGTGTGACACTGTATCCTACAGCAGGGCACATAATTCCTTGGGCAGTAGCAGGAATTAAATGTGTCCTTAGGTAACACCTTAACACATGAGAGAACACAAGCATTTAGAACACACTGCCCACAGTGCATGTGCTGCACACGCATCTGTTTGCCTGGAGATGTGCTGGGCCCTGTTTCCACTGTGTACTAGAAGTACCCCAAGGACACCCTCCTGCAGCTTTGATATTTGTCTAAAAGCATGAAAACTTGGATTGTGTGTGGCCAGGATTAACTAGGGACAGGATATATTCTGTAATCTGGAGGAGTCAAGTGTGGAACACTCCGTGTAAACAGTCCCAACTGGCAACTGGCCCTGCTGAAATAAAACCAGATGCCTAGGGAGGGGGACTGAGCCAGAATAAGCATCTGGAGATACCTGGCAATCAGAATAACCCCCTAGGCTTCCAGGACACCTTGTACCCAGTGGGTGGAGTCTTTTATTTAATCACCTCAATAAATTTATCAAGCTTTTAGTTTAGATTTTCTTTTTTAAAATGTTTCTGTAAGTCTTTTCTATCTCCAGCATGCTGTCATGAGGAGTTTCATCACTTAATTCCACATCATGTCAACAGCCAGGTCTGTTTGTTTGAAACCTTCAATTCTGCAGCCCACTGCTGCACATGGAGCACTGAAGAAGGATCAGCAGTGATTGGGAGTGCTGTGGGCTTCTGCACCTCTTCCCAGCACAGGACACACTGTGCTTGTAGAGTACAGGATGTGTCCTCCAAGTCCTGGTGCAGCTGTGCAGCTTCAGGGTCCTGTCACTGGACTGGCCTTTCCCCACCCCTACAGAAATCCATGGTTAAAGGCTGATAGCAGCACTCACTATTTGAGATCACTCCATATTTAGGATGATGAGTTAGAAAAGGTAGTTAAAAGTGAGGATATGGCTCCCAGGGCAGGAAAGAAAATGCAGGATTATAATACCAGTCTCTAAGAACTGTGAAAAGTGATTCTGATTTTAGAAGCAAGGCTTTGGTGCAGCAGTTGTTGTGAAGTCACCCCACCAACAGGGCTTATCTTTGAGGTTGTTCATGTAGTATGCACTGTGGAAGGAGATGGAGGCAGAGCTCACTGGTTTCTTCCAGCTGGGGACAGAGAGCTGTGGATAAAACTGCAAAATTGAGTTATTAGTGCTTATATCCTGGTCCTCCCTCTCCTGTTCTGATTCTGTTGCCAGTCAGATCCCTTGCTGAGCTTTCTAGTCCACCTCAGGCAGTTCTCATACTGCTACTAAGATAAATCAATGCTTGGAGAAGGTCAGAAAACTCCAGAGCTCAAGTGAGGTGAGCTGTGGGAGCACATATCCAGGACAGGGAGGAAGGGAAAGTGGGGAGATCCCTCCATGTGGCAGCAAACCATTAGATCAGATTAAACTGTCACATGTCACTTCACCTTCTGTTTCCTATGGCTAGAGCTGTGCCCATGTCCTGCCTTTCTCCCTGCTCACTGCCTGACTGCCACATCCTAAACTGAGCTTAAACTGACCCAGTTTGACAGTGCCCTGCAAATATGCCTCTGGGCCACATTCCATGACTCCTCTCTGGAACCGTGATAATAAAGGTGCTGCTGTTTGTTTCTTTTCCTTTTGTCTGACAGATTGACCAAAAACAGTTTGATAAAATCCTGGAGCTGATAGAAAGTGGGAAGAAAGAAGGGGCTAAGCTGGAGTGTGGAGGTCTTGCCATTGAAGATAGAGGCCTGTTTATAAAACCCACGGTGTTTTCAGAGGTCACTGACAACATGAGAATTGCCAAAGAAGAGGTACAGTACAAATCACCAAGAAAAATGCTGTTTCAGAATCAGAAATAGTGATGATGGAGGGAGTTCTGTCTGTATCCTTAATTTTAAATATAAATAACTGAGTAAAGATAACTGACACTGTGGCAGGCTGGAGCAATTATTTACCCTGTAATTGCCAGTGACAGTGGACAATATCATGTGTGTTCTTGCTCCATTACTTTGTGAAGAAGGAGCTGTTTTACTGCAGAAAGGTGGGAAAAGAACTCTGGGACCTGATGCTGCTAAGAAGCAAAGGAACAGTAACTGAAGTTCTCTGAAGCAGCCTTAGCATCTGAAACAATCCCAGATTCCATTCTCATGGCAAAATCCCCTGTGACTGACTATTTCTTTCCTATATGAAAACATGGTTAAAGCCAGCAAAGAACAGATCTAATACTCTGGCTTTCATTATTCATATGCAGAAATGTTGAACAAGCTGCATGTGATTAGATCCTGTGATATTCCTTTGAAATAGAAGTTAATCTACTTTTCATCATGTTCCCTAATGGAAAATAAGTAGTTGCCAAAGTCTAACTGGCATTTGTAGTTTATAGTTTAGCCTAGTGCTTTTTATGGGGCTGCTTGCTGTTCACTCCTGGCAAGATGTTTAAATGTCTCAGATCTGCCACAGAATCTCTAAGGAACCTGGGAAAGATATCAGTCAGTCAGGGCATGAGTTACATGCTAAAAATAGAGAGAAAAAGAGCTGAAAATCCCATGACAGACCTTTTCTTAATGAACTGACTCCAAATCCCAAGCCATGATTCACAAAGCTTATCCAGTTCTATTCATTGGCAGTTTTGTTGCAAATGCACATTCATCCTTTGCCTAGGCTTGAGGCTCCACGTAAGACCCTGGATATCCCAAAGCAAAGGCATTTAGAAACCCTTGTATGAGATTAAAAGTGTCCCAAATGAGTTTGTATCTCCCATTCAATGGGCTTTATTTTGCTGTGAGAGCCTGCAGACCAAGAAAGGGCTCCACCCATGATACTGTACCCAATGAGAGACTCTGTCCCAAAATTTGGGAAGCCTTTTTTATGGCTGTTGCCTCTACTGGCAAGCCAAATTTGTGGTCAAACACAGACACTGTTAATGCACTGCATGCAAATAAAATGCATACAGTTTCAAATTCATTAAAACAAAA
>VZUA01028462.1:503-11840 GCA_013401035.1 Horornis vulcanius
GCAGGTGAAGGTGCAGATAGCCGTGGCCAACGCACAGGAGCTGTTGCAGGTCAGAAGGGGCGGCGGGGCCGGGCGGGGGCCGGCTCGGTCCCGGTGCGGGTCGCAGGGCACGGCCAGGCCGCCCCGCTCCCCTCGCAGCAGGGGCGGCGGCTGCGGTCGGAGCCCCCCGGGCCGCGGTCCTGCTCACGGGCTCTCTCCGCAGCGGATGACGGATAAGTGCTTTCGGAAATGCATCGGGAAGCCCGGCGGCGCCCTGGACAACTCCGAGCAGGTGAGGACCGGCGGGAGAAGTGGGGACCCGCGGGCCTCTAGTTCGGGGCTGCCGCTGAGGCTCTGTGTCCCGCAGAAGTGCATCGCCATGTGCATGGACCGGTACATGGACTCCTGGAACACAGTTTCGCGAGCCTACAATTCTCGGCTGCAGCGGGAGAGAGCCAACATGTGACGCCTGCCGGCCTCCGGGCCGAGAGGGACCATGTGGGGAAGAGACGAGTGGCCAGTCCAGGTGGTTAGGGGTTAATCCTGCTGCCTTCTCCTGCTCCCTGTCATGGCAGAGCAATAAAACCTCGCTGAACCTTTTGCATCCATTGGCTTTTATTAGCTCCAGCTCCAGGAGAGAGTGATTTTTTTTTGGTTTACTTCTTGCCCTTCCCAAATGTCCAGACTGGCCCAAGGCATTATATCAGTTGATAAATCCCTGCTGAAAGGGCTGTGACAGACAAGGAAAATGGGCCAAGCCAAGCTAGCAACACAGTACCCTTGCTTGGGATTCCAGCATGGACCCATCCATAAGGTAGTTACCCAATCCCTTTTTATTAGTGGAAAAGCTGCCAGAAGATTCTCCACATACCACCGTGGCTTTTTCATCTGTTATATTTATGTAGCACTATTTGGGGCTATCTTTGGGCTTTTAGGCTTTGACTCCGCTCAAGCACAGTGTTGGGGAGCAGAACAACCTCTCAGATAGTTGCTTGATCACGGCTGGGAATGAACAGGTTGGGAAATACTTAGATTCTCTTTATAGAATAAAGTGTGTTGTGTGGCTGTGGTACTCTAGTTTCTGGTTTGGCTCTGGCACAGATGTTCCATCTTGGGGCCTACATCCTAAGCATAATTTTTTGGATGGAGGAGCATGTCAGCAGCAGGGGATGTGGGTCTGCTTTGGGACACTGCTCTCTTGTTTCCTGCTTACACACTGCTCCTGAAAAGGTGGGCTCATGCTGTATAGTCAGCAGTGGATGCAACAGCTGGAAGAGGAGTGTTGGAGATTAACAGTGCCCATGTACTGAATTTAAAATCCTTTCTTTTTAAGCTCTTCTATATTTTATAAAAGATTTCATGGTTTGCTGGACACAGAGACAGACTGGAAGAATCACATCTCCATACCTGCTAGGACATTCAGAGGGATGTGATAGAACCTAAAGTGTTCTCAAGGTAAACTATGAGGAGATATTTGGCTATTTGGACTTACAACTGGAGTTTCCAGACTGTTAGAATGACTACTTGAAAATAAAGTGCTTTCAGACATATTTGCTTAGGGGGCTTTTTACTTTTCTTTATGGCTGTATGAATTTTGTGGCACTGGCTCTGCAGCAGTCCCATTTTGTTCATGGGAGCATCCCACAGGTGTTCCAGCCATGAATCTGAACCCATCTGGAGCTGAGCCATGCCTGGAAACCAGCTCTCCCACCTACTGGTGCTCTGTCTGGGAAAGTTGTGGATCTTGCTGCCAGCTGGGTTGGGATGGTAGAAGCCTCTTGCTATGCCCAGATGCAGAGCTTAAAGCACCAAAAATGAGGAAGGGATTTGGGTATGAGCAGCCGTTCAGTTTTGGTGGCTGAATCGATGGGGACATGTCTAAGTCTGCTCTGCCCAAGACTCAGCACATGAGCTCTGCTGCAGTTCTTTGCTTGTGAACAAAGTTGTCTCTATGTCTTGTGCTGGCTGGTAGGACCTGACAAGTATACTTTGCACCACTATCTCAGCACTTTAGATTTTTCCTACTTAGCCAGACAGTGGTCTATGTGGCCATGCCTTAATCTTTGCCAGTTTAATCACCTGTTACCTAATGCAAAAGGAGCTGCCAGGGGGTGTGTGAGAAGCCCCTCCTAATACTCTACTGTAGGTTTGGGCCTGTGCAGTCTGAACTCCCAAGTATTCTAGTCCTGCATTCTCTTGGGATCATATGATGAGCCAGAAGTTGTCACTGAGCTCTCTGGTAGCACGCACTAGTTGGAAACAGCATCACGCCCTTCCCAAAAGCCACTGCACAGCACAACAGCTCCATCAAGTCAGTGAGGTCTGAAGCTTCTGCAAGGACATAACTTTGGGCTGGGGCAAAGGTCACAAGTCTGTTGGCTTGGCTTTGGGATGACAGCTCATAGGCTGAGCTCAGCCGAACTCCATGAAAATTTGGCAGATGGTTCCAGCATCCATCCGACTAGAAATGCACAGTATATTTGGCCAGGTCTTAAGATGGGACAGGCTTCATTTATTTATAGAAAAGGTCTAGAATTTGTACCTTTCTATTCAAAGCAGTTATCAAATGCCTTGGTGTAACAATCAGCAGGTCACACAACACTGGCATTTGCTTAATACCTGCAAGACCATCTTCACCCCTTTGCAACATCAGGAAAATGATGGGTAGCTGAGGGGTTAGTGCATCCTCTGGAAGTTACTCCTCTCATTCATTGCCTTCCCTGAGTGGTGAAATGCAGTTTCAGAGCTTGAGGTTCTGCACAATCCAGCTCTGGACAGCTGTGACTTTGGTGTAGACACCAGGGAAGTATGGCCTGGCACAGCCATAGCCCCAGCTTGTGATTCCTGCTAGAAACCACTTCCCTGAAGGTTCTTTACATGCCAGGGGCCCACCTGCATCACCCTGCAGAGAGAGGAAAAGGATCCAGTGTCAAGCCACAAGGAGTGCAGCTCCTTCAGCTGTGAAATGTTCTTTCTCTCTGGGGCATGGGCATTTGCTGTCCTATTCCCCACTTCCCCAGGAATCCCATTCCAAGCTGGAGGACTGCTCAGTGATGTACCTGCATGAACAATTTCAGGCTGGGATTCTGGAACATAGAAGAGTGTGTTTGGAATTACAGCAGGATCATGGAATAGGCTCCCTGTGGTCTCTTGCTCAGCATTACCTCTCTGTATTTCCCTGACCTGTCACAGGTTAATGGGGCAAGCAGCATGTGTATGCAGGATGGACGTGGATAAAAGCAGCAGCCAGTTGATGGACAGACAGGCAGCTGAGCTAGGGGAGGCAGGGCAGGACCCTCCTGAGACAATATAGTCTAGGGGCTTGGCGTGAGCTTGCTTTGTCCCAGCCACAGCATTTGCTGCTCTTGCAAAACTCACTGAACAGCTGTCGACGGTGCCCTGTGGGAAACCAGCACACAGCATCCTGCTGCTGATCTGGACAGGGTAGAACTTTTTGCAGGCCTGGTCTCCAATCATGTTCACTGCTGCTTTTTGCAAATGCTTTGACATGAGACCTGAGGAGACAAGTATTGCTGTTAGCGAGGTGAAGAGCACATGAGAAACAGCAGCATGTGAAGAAGTGGGGTCTCTGCAGCCTTACTTGCTTGCCAGAGGGAGACACCTCTGGGAAAGTGGGTCATGCCTTGTTCAGCAGAGCAAGCACAGGAAGGTCTCTTGGGTGTGTAGTTTGTCAGGCAGCTTGGCTGACCAGACACAAATGGTATTGGGATGGTCTTTGTACTGTAGAAAGCTTGGGAAGGCTCCAAGAGGGCAAAGGTGTGATAAAATGGAGGAGTAGTTTGTGTGGTAGTGGCAGAGGAGATGTTGGTGACACCAGGCCTTGCCCAGCTTGGTATCCTCTGCAGTGCATGGCCTGGGATGGGAGTGCTGGGGGTAGTGGTGTGGGAACTGTAGATGTTTGGGCTTGCAGTGTAGGTGGCACTGAGCTTGGCCATCATGGATGTGGGTGGGCCCTCTCAGCCAGTACCTCCTTCCTTTGTGGAGCCCCAGCCTGTGATGAAGCATCTGGCCCCTTCATGGAAGATGTGAGAATTGTCTGGGAGACATATAGGTCTGATGGTCCTGCTGAACGTGACAGGTGTGCTCAGTTCCAGTAGTGCCACATCATAGTCTAGGCTGTAGACGTTGTAAAAAGGGTGTTTGTAGATACGGAATATTTTCGCCATTTTGCCATCGATGCCACTCAGGAAGGGTGTTCCTAGAAAGGCCACCCACATTTTGGGGTCACTGTAACTGCAGAAAGATAGCAAATCTGGCTGTTAGGAGCATAGTCTCACAAGGAGGGCCATCCCTCCACTTGTAGGGCTGGCTACACCCTGGGAGGTCAGGACCCCTGTCTCCAGAACAGTGGGTGTACTCAGGCTTTGTTCTGCCCATTCCTCTTCACACTGAGCTGTAGGGGATTTCTCTGATAGGGGTATGTGCTTCCTGTGGGGCACAGCATCCCAGCCAGGGTGCTGCACTGCAGGGAGGGGAAGGGCAGGTTGGCTGATGGGACTGAAGCAAGGGCCATCTGACTTAACTAGTTCATGCCAGACTTACATGTCAAAGCAGTGAGCTGCAGAGAGCAGCCACTGGTCAGCAATGAGGACAGCCCCACACTTGTGCTCCTTCCGCCGAAGCCAGAGACTGACTTGCCAGGGCCATTCTCCTCGAGCTGCACTGCTGCCACCCACTATCTTGCTGAAGGCCAGAGCAGTTGTTAAGCCACAGTCTGGAACAGAGGAAGAAGCACTGTAGTTTTAGGTAACCATAAATGAAGGGAATGACTGCCTGCCTTCCATAATCTGTGCTGTGGGACAACCTTCTGGGGGAGCGTGTACAGGACAGTAGGATGTGATGAATTCAGTTCACCCAGCTGAGGCAAGGTTTGACAGACAGGGTGTATTTTGCAGACTTGTTATCACAGATCAGGTAAATCAAGTAAATACCTTCTAGGGATGTGGTATGTGAGGATGGACTGTCTGAGCTATCACATGGCAAGGAATGTGCAGCCCAAAGTGCAGTACCAGGGATGACAGGACACTTTCTGGGCTGCCATGTTGTGCAGAGCTGTCTTGTCACCTTGTGCTACCAGGCTGACTGGCCAAAAGGCCTGTGTCCCAGCACCTAACCTGATGTCTGTAGCAGAGTAGAAGAGGCCACACTTTCTGGCAGTAAATTTGGATCCGGCTCATCCAGCTTTATCTTGTTTTAGGCTCTGGCAGAACAAGTATGATCTGTACCACAGTGGGCTGGCCTAGGCCCCCAGTGTCTGGGCCCAAGACAGCCAGTGTGAATATGGTGGGTGCCACTGTGGAGTCCGGGTCATGTGCAGCACAGCTGGCAGCAGCCACGGGCTACAGAGAAAGGAGAACTCACCACAGTTGTGCTCATCAAAGCCATTGCTGCAGTCCACAACACCATCACATTCAGGATTTTCCTTTCCAATACACACCTTGCTGGAACACTTGAAAGTGAGGCTGGTACAAGGCACCACTGGAAGGCAATAACCCATGGCCTGCTCAGTACCCTCTATGCTGGAGGCCTCCTGCCAACACGTCAATGAACCATTTATCAGTTTTACCTGGGGTTTGGGTAGGCTTGGCAGTCTTGGTCGTTCTTAGAGCTGTGGAGGTTTCACTCATCGTTGTGTTCATCTTTGTCCCCAGCGTGGTTCTGCTGGCTGGACTTGGAGCCATTGTGCTGGGCTGGGTAAAAATGGTTGTGGTAGAAGTTCTAGGGATGACTGAACTGGAAGGGATACTTGTGCCACCACTGGGCATCTGGGAGATGGTGTCCAGGATCCAGTCTGTGAGTTTGGTAATTCTGGAGTACACACCAGGTCTCATAGCCTGGGCACAACCAAATCCCCAGCTCACGATGCCAGCAAGGTAAAACACTCCTGGGGTCACCTCACAGGCCAAGGGCCCACCTGAATCTCCCTGTGGAAGAAGCAAGGCAACAGCTGCTCAGTCCAATCAGGTCTACCCCTTAAGACACACCAGAAGGACATAACTACCCCCAGCTCTTCTTTCTCCAGCCTTGTGGGTCTGTCTGCTGTCATGCAGTGTGAATGCAGGGCATGAGTGTGCAGAACTTGGAGCTAGGGTCAGTGGCTCAACCTGGCTCCTGTCAGCACCTTTCCACAGCTGCCACCAACTGCCACTGACTCAGTGTCACAGGAGGAGAGCTGCTCATCCAGAATTTGTCTGGCCAGACAGAGTGGTGGGATGTGGTTTAAGTCATTCTCAACTTGGTGGAACTTTATTTACTTTTCTAAATCTCCAAAGTAGTGGGCTGGGTTTTTTTGTGCTCAAGTACATGTGAATTACACAGCTGGATTACAGCAGCTCAGTAAATATTTCACAAGGATCTGCTGAAGGCAGAGTTAGCCCAGCTTTCTAGAACACTACAGAGTAGAGAAATCCCACACTTTTACCTGGCATGAGTCTACCATCCCCTCCATGAAGCCAGCACAGATCATTCGTTCAGTGAGGGAGAAGTTGTAGAGGAAGTTGCATGTGTTTTGTTCTATGATGCCCACAGATGCTTTCTGCAGGATGTCAGGCTTGGTGTCTGCATGAAAATCACAGAATTAGTGAGTGCAGCAAAGGGAAGGAACTAATGGCTTTTAGACTGATTCAACACATATTTTGGGAAAAGAGGCTCTAATCCCACATGGGAATTGCATCCTATATAACCTGTTTTCTCTGCAGCCCTTAAGCTTGTGGCTCAACCCCAGGGTGCAATTTTGTGTCTGTGCTGAGCATTCTGCACACAGTTTGTGTCCCATGCTCCTGAGAGTTTGTGGGCTTCTTATCAGCTGGACTTCTTTGGTAGCACATGTGTGCCACTGTCAGGCTTTCACCCTATAGAGGGATCTTTGCTTATTCTCATTGCTTGGAGCATCTCTGTGACAGAGAGTGGCTGCTGTGGCTGACATTCCATCCTGCCAGAGCTGCAGCAGGCTCTGAGGCAAGTGCCTGACACTTAGCTTAGCATGGTTGAGATACTGAGGGCAGTCCAGCAGGTTTCTGCTGGTTCCCACCAAGCTGCTCTCTCTATTTTCTTCTTTGCTGGTGACTCCTAAGCAACTGTGGCTTAAGGTAGTGCTCTGTGTACCTTAATTTTTGCTTATTCTTGTGTTTCTGTCAGTTCCTGACTGTCGTCGTTACTGAGCCCTGTCCTATACATTCCCAGGACTGTGGGTCACAGTGGCACAGGCTTTGCTGCTCAGGGTATCACTGCTCCAAGGCAAATCATGCATCACTGCTTACCATTCCCTTCCTGGAGGTCACCCCATCCAGAAATGAGGCATTTCTTGCCAACAGGAAACTTCTGCATGGCAAGTGGGAGGCACACGGGCTGTATGTATTTGTTGAAGATGAGAGGTCTTGCCAGTTCAAGCACAGCCACATCAAAGTCCAGAATCATGGGGTTGAAGAGGGGATGTGGGATCACTCTTGTTACATTGACTTTCACAGCATTCTCGTCTGTTCCATTTAGTGATGTTGTTCCAACATAGGCTTCGATCTCTTCTGGACTTGTCCTGCAAATACACAAACCTAAATGTGAATATTCACACACTTATGCCTGGCATGAATTTTGACATTGAAATTGCAGAGAACTTTACATGATCAGCATGCAGCAGAACAGCCCAGCTAAGTCAGGCCCAAAGAACTGTTTCCAACAGTGGCACCTGTTGGATATTACCTGAAGAGCAAATAAATATGTAATAATAATCCTCTCTTCACCTCCAGAAATTTGTGATTTCAGGAGTGTTCTGGCACACAAGTGGTGTCTCTGTATTCAGTAGGTCTTGCTGGATTTTTTGGTTTTATTTGGATTTTTCTAAAGTTGAGTTTTATTCATTTTTTAACCCCAGGTGAATTTTTAATATTCAGTTTTATGACATTTATTTTAGAAACTGCTTCCTTTTGATTGTTTTCCACCTGCTCTTAGTAATTATTTGGTATCTTAAAAAGACAGTCAAAAGGCATTCCCTAAACAATTTGTATCCTTCATTATTGTACAGTCCCATCAAACACTGCCTTCCCATTAGCTGTTTTTTTTCCCCAGGCCTAGTCTGATCGATTTTGTTGTGCTTGTTATGTGCTCCACACCCAGCTCATCCCTGAGGCTTGTTTGCACATTCACAGAGTGTTACTCCTGCCCTCCTGGGATGCTGGAGCAGTCGGTGTGCTGTGCATTACCAGCAACATCCCACTCATCTCCCTTGTTTTTTACTGCATTCCTGTGCTCATTAACTGCCCCTGCCACAGCACTGCTGCTCTCAGGGCAACATCCACATGTTTCTGACCTCTTGTTTTGAATTGCAGCAGCTGATGGAGACATCCTCATTCACAGACAGCACTGCTGGTTTTGCTGTATGCCTCACGCTGCACACTTACTCACCTTGCATTTCACTTGCTCACCTTGCATTTCACTTGCTCCTTTATTGCCTAGCTGTATAATGCATGAGGTCTTAAAATCCTTCAGAATTAGTAACCCACCCTTTCTGCCTTCAGGAATTTATTCTTGACAAGCATTATCGTCTTGCTACTCATTTCTTTACCTAGGCTACTTATAAATCTGGGCTTGGGTTCTTGCAGTTTAACAGAACTATGCAGGATTTAATTGACCATTTTCCCTTTACCAGGTGACCACATGTCTCTATTTCATATATTATAGACAATTTTTTAAGGTTAAGTTTATTAAAGAAACTCTCTTGTGGCACCTTCTTCCACTCCTCTTAGATGTGTTGTCCTTGCTCCCTGCTCAGGCTGCTTTAACCTTTCTGTGCCTCATTCCAACCTCCCCACAAACTCCTTTTTACTATGAATGTCTAGTTATAGCAAACATTAATGTCAACTGTGTGTTCTTGATTTCCATTTCTTGACTCCAGTGCCACACTGGGGGTTTGGCTGCCCAGCTCTGTGCCCATGGGCAGGGAGCTGGAGCAGGGGAAGGGATGGGCTCTTACTCATTGAAGCAGTGAGCTGCTGACAGCAGCCAGCGGTCCCCAATGATGGTGGCTCCACAGAAATGTCTTGAGTCTTCTTTCAGGCTGACTTGCCAAGGGATCTCTCCTTTGGAAGCATCTGTTCCTCCCACAATCTTGCTGGATTTAGAGAATCCGGGTCGTCCTCCACACTCTGAACAAATTCAAAGCATGACTTGTGAGTATTCCTAGCAGAAGACAAGCAAGGAGAGACTTTTTTCTCTCTAACCAATAAGCCTTGGCAGGGACAGGTTATGGCTCAGGTGAGACATCTGCCCAAGCCCTGCCAGGTGATAGTGGCACTGCCTGATGGTGGCCATGTACAGCTGGACTTCCACACAAACTGCTGTTCTGCATCTTTCTCTTGGCAAGTCATGGATCCTGGGCCTTTCTTGAAGGCAGAGTAATCAATAGCTCTGTGCTTCTTAGCCTTGCCATTCCAGATAAAAAGTTTATTCTAGATTTAGAAAAATACCCTTTATCTGCATCTCCCTGCAAAGCTGCTGGGAGGGCTTCTTGGAGTGGACAGGTCATCCTGCAGACACCTGCCCTCCTTCCCTTCAGGGAGAGATGCATGGCTGCTGTGAAGGGGCAGCCATCAGTTTTGAACTGCTGGGAGCTCCTTAGGTGACAAGCAAAAGTAAGTGATCAACAGGTTAAATACTGTCAGGTGCTGCTGTGCCTTAATGACCTGTTCTGGGCCTGCCAGAGCAGACCAGTTACACAACGAGATTACACAGACAGCCACAAAAGCAAAGGAGCACATGGAACTGCAGAGGTACTGAGTGACTTTGCTGCTCTGGACTGAGCCTGCTTGGACCTGTGCCTGCCCCTCTGCCTGCACAGGTGCACCTGCTGTGGGTGCTCATACCTTGTGGTCTTGCTGCAGTCTCTGGCCTGCTGGCAGCTGGAGCTGGTGAGGTGGTAGGGGTTGCTCCAGTGGTGGTGTTGACCTCTTCAGTGTTGACCATGTTACTGTTGGTCTTGAGCTGTGCTGGAGGAACAGTATGGACTACGGAGGTAGGGAAGGCAGAAATAGCATCCAAGATCCAGTCTCTGAGTTTGGTAACACGTGTATAAACCCCAGGCCGCCTGGCTTCAGCACATCCAATACCCCAACTCACAATTCCTGCCAGGAAAAACCTGCCAGATGGTTCTTGGCAAACCAGGGGCCCACCAGAGTCACCCTGCAAGAGAAGCCAGATGGTGAGCTCTCCCTGGGGATGCACTGAGCTTGCCCTGGCCACCCTCAGCATCCCTCTACCAGCTGGGGTCTCCCTGTGCATCTTAACTCACTTCTGATTTGCTCCAACCTAGTGATGAGTGGAGCATCTCTGTGCTGGCCTTTGGGTGTTCCTCTGTGTGGGCACGCTGTCCTGCTATTACACAGAAGCCTTGTGCCCTTTATTTGCCAGAAGAACGAAGGACACCATGTGTAAAATCTAGGATTTAGCATTTCCAAGCATTTCTACAGCTTTTATAATTAGTTAAATCTCATAATGGTTAATCCTAGCAGCCCATACGCAGCCAGATGATGGATGTTCATTGCCTGATACACAACCCAGGGGGACCACATTAATGTTTGTATTAGGTTTTCTTGATTTAGTCTGTGGTTCCCTGCTCAGTTCTTGGTCATTGTGGGGCCCTGTGACTATCCCTGATGGACATGTGGTTCTATGAAGATGGCAATGCCTTCTGGGGATGAGATTGCTCTGTATCAGTAATGAATAACCAGATGGGTCAAGTTCATCACCCAACCTTGATTCTTCATTCTTGACCCATTCTCTGGTGTTTGTGCTGCATTTGGTGCAGAAATACAAAGCGCTACCACCAGAAAAGTGCAGATTGTTTAGCTGGTTTCTGTTGGTTTGAACAGTCCTGCCAAACCACAGGGACAGACCTGGAAATCACAGTCCCCCTCCCACATCACAGTTCTCCTCTCTCCATGCTATGAAAGGCAGGCCTGTCTCCAGCTGACCACTTGCAGTCCCAGGATGGATAAAGGCTAACTAAAAAAAACACTCTGTTGTTCACCAAAAACGGTTGTGTATGTTTTAGTTTCCACTGCTGCCCTTTTCCCGTCTGGATTTTGATCTGAAGACCTGTGTGGAATATTGGTAGGCCCAGCCCTGATGACAGCTCAGGAAGGAAAGTAGTTAATTAGCTGAAAGAGCCCCTAAACAACAGTGCTGTGCTCTAAGCAGTAGAGAACATATCCTCACTTGTGTCTTCTGCAGTCACGGACCTGTGCTTGGTTTGTTCCTCAAACCTCAATGGGAAACAGTGACCAAAATGTCAGTTCTGCTTCTTAAAGTGTCACTTGGTGCAACTGGGAGGGAAAAGCCTTATGCTGG
>VZUA01028479.1:8931-24194 GCA_013401035.1 Horornis vulcanius
TTTTTTTTTTTCCCCTTGATTTTGGGGCTTGGGTTCAGGCCTGCAGAGGAGAAACAATTTTCCTGTAGGAGGAGCAGTGGAGAGGCATCCTATTTTCACAGTCAAGTGCTTCAGGCTGAGCTACTGTAAAACCCCAACCTGGAAATGCAGAGAGCACTTATAAATAGCTTGGAGCTGTGTGTTCTACATTATCCATGCTCTATGCAATCCTTGATTTCTTCACCAACATGCATTTTCTGTCTTCACCAGGAAATGGTAAAATATTACTTGCCTAAAATCATGGCTAGTTCTGTTGTAGCTCAAGTGATGCAAACAGGCAAAATAAACAAGGTTTTAATTAAACAAGTCCCTTCCTCACGTTTTGCTTTTCATTCCTGCCCTGAGCTTGTGATTATGATGGCTGCCTGGGAAGACTGTTGTACTCAAGTGATGCAAACCAGAAATGTGTATAACTGCTGGCACTATTTTGAGGGGTGAATTACACGCTGTTTCCCTGAGTGAAAAAAATCCTTGTGGCACGTAGGGAGTAGCAAAGTCCTAGCATAAGTTTCATAGGATATAGCATAATCCTACATTAATGCTTTGTTAAAAGTTTTCACAGAACGTCTATCACAACACCATATTAAATAGATTCTACCTTTTTTTTTTTCCTAATACACATTTGTATGTTTTCTATGATTTAAATGCATGCCATAAAATATTCAGTATCTGAAACGTTGCAAAGTCAACACTGCCTTCTGAGCCTTAGATTTTTGTTGTTGTTTTGCAACAGTAATTATACACTCTTTTTCCTGCGTAAGTTTAATAAATTCCCAGAAGCTGGAATGTATCAATTATTTTGCCACTGTATTCTTCATGAAAAATACTAATTCCCCCTTCTTTTTGTGTGCTTGAAAGGGAAGAGGTGACTGTGCACTGCACAGATTGCTCCAGTTTGCATAGTCTCATTCAGCTTAGGAAGCAGGAGTATAACTAGCTAAGAAAAACTCTCTGTAATTAAATGTTACTGCAGAGACAATAAATATAGCAGACAACATTTTATAGAAGTGTGATAAAAGTATTGGGTTTTCAAAAAATATTCCTGAGCCTGCAGAAGTTTCATTTGTTTCTTTTTTAACAGAGAACAAGTTCCAAGGAGAAGAATTAAATATAAAGCATAAATTTAAGCAAGAATTTGACTGACCCCAACAGTGTCTACATTTTCTACTACAGTGTAAAAAATATTTTACTGATTTCTCTAAGATTTAAGTAACAAGACATCTCCAGACACTGAAAATCTCATTTCTGTATATTCTGGGAGTATTACTGAATAAAGTTGAACATTTTCAAGCTCCTTCATCTCCAGCCTGGGGCATGATATAACCACAATTTAAGCAGAGACACAACTTAAACCCCTTGAACATCAGCTATAGAACAGGACTGGTAATAACTTCAAAGAGGCATTTTATCAGTTACTTGTGAATCCAGCATCTTAAAGGGTCAAACTGCAAAACACCAGGCACCTCCTCAGCTGCCTGTATTTTCTTTAATGGAGTAGGAAAATGTCTATGATGTGAAGAATAACTTAAAAGTTGGGCATTTTTTTTGTGATTGTCGTTTTGTTTGGAATTGTGAGGTTTCTTTAATTTCATTTTTTTAATAAAAAGGAATGGTTATAGGTTACTTTAACATTATTCACTTTAATTTATTTGTCATGTTTTCCTAGAGCCACAAAAATTTCTGATATCCTGAAAAAAGAGTGGCTAATATTGAGCATTTTGTTTGTTTGTAAAGAATTAGAAGCTTATGCGCTTTTCAATATATTGATCTGAAAACTTTATCTTTCCCTCAGTGAAATGCTGTCCAAGTATGCATGCAAAATGCTGAAGTGACACTATGAAAAATTGAGTTGAGCCTTCCCCGTGATATTCTGAGATGCCCTATGATTGTTTAGTCTTTCCAACATTGCTTCAGTAAATGGTTTTCAATTTCTACCTGTAGGGCCCACCCCTCGAGCTGTCAGGATGCTTCAGTTCCAGTTGTCAATTTAACTACCAATTAGTGCCAATTGTGAGGGGAGTTTTTCGCTAAAAGTTTGTCCTCAATGAACTTGACAAGAATATTTCCCATCCATCCATGAGCTCTCAGGTAGTTGTGATTTCCCAAAAGTGCCAGAATGTGTCTTTCAACCAATAAAGTGAAAGGGAAGTTTTACTCTTCTCAGGTCCTGATAGGATATTCCTCAATTTGCCATGGATTTGTGTAATAAAAACCTTAATTTTGTATTAAAATGAGAAATGCTTTGGGTCCAATTCCTTTGGTGGCTGTAGGCTTCCAGTAAGAGCTGTGGAGCTGAAGTGAGTGATACCTCATGAACTGAGAAAGGCTTTGTAGCTGCTGGGCAGCATTGTATTTTTAGGATGTGATAAATACACAATCACAGGAATCACGAGAAAAATGAGTTTTCAAGTGAAAATAATGAGAATGAGTTTGCATAAATTTTGTTTCTTGAAAGTTCTATTTTGAAAGTTGGGTTTTCTTCCTATTATGGTAAAGTCAAAGAAGAAGAAGGAAGCCATAGTATGTGTGGTACAACAGACCAAGGAATTCACAGCTGAGGATCTTTTGTTTGTTGTTTGGCTTTTGGTTTTGGTTGTGGCTTCTGGGTTTTTTTTTNTTGACAAAGCCAGGGATGTTGATGTTGGGCAATTTACGGTGTCAGTTTCTCTACAGAAATAATTTGCTGCAATAAATATTTTAGCGGTGTTTAAAGGTAACTATTATTTGCAAGCAATGTGTGAGGCATGTAGAATTGTAAAATAAATGCAGATAAGTTTCCCAAAGATATTTAGGCAAATATTAATATGTTTGAATAACCTCTCGGTGATCCCCGAGGAACACCTGTAGCGATACAGAGTACTTTATAACTTTCCTTTTTCCTGAGGACTCCCTTTTAGTGTAAAAATTCCCCTGCAAGGATTTCTTTTAAAGCCTTTATTTTACAGCAGTCATGCCAGCAGCTAAGCAGAAGTAAGCGTAGCTCTCCCTGGAGACTGTCAGTGGCATTCCTGAATTAACCGCAGGAATCATTAGGAGCCGCAGATGACATCCCTTTCCTTGCTCCGGGGTCTGAGCTCAGGAACTGCTTCCCACCCAGCCCCTGGTGAGCAGAAGCAAAGCTGAGGTTTGCTCCAGCCTGGGAATGTGCTGGAATAAAAGGCTGGCTGGCAGAGCATCACTGGAGGCGAGCAGCAGCGCTGCAGGCACACAGCAAAAGGGATTTCAGAGCGGTTCAGAGGGCCCCAGTCGTTTGCTGGTTTCAATCCAGAAGCCACATTAGCTAATTCTCCTTTCCCTGGCCGAGGGAACTGCCTGTGTGCAATAGGGGCACTGCTGCCAGGGAGAAAAGGGGGATTTTAGTACGGGCAGAGCTGGTGGTGGGCGTCCAGCTGTGCAGCACGTGGAGGACAGAGGAGCTGAACCAAACCACACCTCCTCCATCCCGTTATTTTCTAAGGTCATCGTGCTGCAAGCACCATCAGGATCTATGACATGTTGTACATGCCCAACCTAAGTAGTTGGGATTTTAAAGTGCTTTTTTTCAATTAGTCTGGGATAATCAGCAGCAGAATTGGTGCAGCATGAACCTGTGCATTAAAAAAGCAGGATGCAAAATCAGAATCTTGTGGTGCTCACCTCTGAGAGCTTATTAAAATCTGCTGTACTTTTTACAGAATAAGATTTCTAAATGGAATTACAGACATCCTTGCTATCTTACTATTCCCTTTTCACTCCTCTTTCCTTTTTCTTTTTTTTTTTTTTTTAATTTTAAATTGCCTGTTTTTCAGGCCACCTGTTCTCTAATTATTATGCAGTTTAAAGCATTTCACGTAGACCACTGGCACACTTTGCAATTCCTGGTGTTGTCCTGCCATACTGACAAGAAAATACATCCAGAGGCAAAGGGAAAATGCTTGTGCTTCTTTCTTCACATAAAATCATCTGAAACAAGACTTAATGCCAACACAATATTTCCAACTTGTTCATTTATTTCTGCTAATTAATGGATCTTGATTATGCTGTTGGGTATCCCACATGAAATGAGAGCAGGTGCTCATAATGTACAAGGACTTTTTATTGAGTTTTTGTATGAGCAAATGGAAGTTATTTTAATAATTTAAATCATATACCAGGATTTTACTTGGTCTATAAGACCAAATGGGGTTAAACTATGGGGCTTTTGAAAGAAATCTCAATGTAAAATTGTTTTTTGGGCAATTTTTTAAAATGTTGTATATATCCTCAAAGCGCCCTCAGCTACAGCAAATGAGGACTGGTGCAGCGAGTAGCAGTAAATGTGAAAACTGTTAATGCTGCCATTTATCTCAAGAAGCCTTGGCTAAAATTTTGATCCATTTTGTTGAGTAGGAGACAGTTCCTTCCTCAGAGCTGTTGCTCTGTAATTGAGATATGTAATTATTAATAACTGAAATGAGATATAATAGGAAATATGTGTATACTTCAGTATGTTTGCCCAGTGGAGTTATCATAGCTCAAAAAGAAAAAAAGAAAACGGACACTAAATTGTCAGGCAACATTAGGCTTCTTTTTCTGTGTAGAAGGCAACAGCACTGATAATTAAATAATTATTTTGTAATTGATCTAAATTCTGCCTTTCCAAAAGACCACCTGCTTGTTCCTGCCCATCACTGATAAGCCAAGGACTGCATGGAACTGAGCAGTCTATATGCAAAACCAAGTATTTGGATTTTGAAGGGAGTTTTTCAGCAAATGTTTCTATCTAAATCAAATGCATTCTGCACAAATCCTGTAGCAGGCAATTCTCTCTGGGGGACAGACTGATGAATAGTAAAGCAAAACTTTGCTCTGTCAGGCTGGAGGTTGCCTCTTGGGCAGTAGCTTCATTGCAGTGCTTTGAATGGGGGATGAAATCCATGTGTTTTGTACTTACAGAGTGAGAAGAACCATAGCATGGCTGAGGCAGTTTTTATCCCACAGGAAAAATCTATTCAGAATCTGGAATACATCTGTAAGTTCTTGTTCAATAACTGGGTAAGGCAGGAGATAGTGTTCCAACTCCAAACCAGGGGGATGTGGCAGATGTGTTTTCTAGTTTCACTAGGCATCCAGTCCATCCTAATATATTTAATGTAAAGTCAAAAATGCAGCTTATGCAGGGTCTGGTGGAGCCAGGGAGCACAACAAAGAGCACTGACTACACTGAGATGAAAACTGGTGTGTGTGTGTCATGTGTGAGCCGGTTGTAAGGGAGTAGTGAAGGGATTTCTGGTGAGGGGGACCAATAACCAGTAGGGCAGGGGTTTCATTAGGGAAACTGTTGCTCTTTCTGGCATGTAGTAAGTGTAGGAGCACAAGAAAATCACAGCTCTTGGGTGGCTTCCTTGTCAGGTGGAATGGCCACCCTGAGCTCAGCCCAAAGCTTCTCCTCTCCAGGTGAGCAATCCCAGCTCTGCCAGCCTTTCCTCCCAGCAGAGCTGCTCCAGCCCTGGGCTTATCCTGGAGCCTCCTCTGGGCTCTCTGCAGCAGCTCCAGGTCCTTGCTGTGCTGCCCAGGGCTGGCCCAGCTCTGCAGGTGGGCTCTCACCTGAGGGGCAGAATCCCCCTCCTCTGCTGCCCATGGTGGGAGATCAGTCCAGGGCAAAGTTTCATAGAATAGTTGGGTTGGAAGGAACCTTAAAAACCATCCAGTGCCACTCCAGCCATGGCAGGGACACCTCCCACTGTCCCAGGCTGCTCCCAGCCCCAGTGTCCAACCTGCCCTTGGGCACTGCCAGGGATCCAGGGGCAGCCACAGCTGCTCTGGGCACCCTGGGTCAGGGCCTGTCCACCCTCAAAGGGAATAATTCTTTCCCAAATATGCAATCTAAACCTAAATCCGTCAGTTTGAGGCCATTCTCCCTAGTCCTGTCTCTCCAGGCTCCTGTAAATGGTCTCTCTCCATCTTTCTTGTGGGCCTCCTTCAGGCCCTGCAAGTCTATATAGATTGACCCCTGTAATGTTTGTGACCTTTCCCATTCTTTTAGAAATGCTGTTGAACTTTTCTCTAGTGTCTGTGCCTTCATGCCCAATGCAGCCAAGATTGAGAGCTGAATGGGCAAGAGGAAAAAAAAAGAGAATGCGCTGAAGGTAATTTGGAACGTGGTACCAAGTTCTCCTTTGCAATAAGAAAAGATTTGCAGCCACTCAGAAATCCTTTATTTATAATCTCTCCTATTGATCACACCTGTATTGAAATCCTGAACGTGGGAGCTCAAACATTCTTTGCTGGGCTTCTCAGAAATAATTGGGTTATCATTTAATTCATCAGAGTATCAAAAAGGGGTAATGAGACATCCTTTAATCTTTAAAAGTGTTTTGTCATTCTGTGCCTTACCAAGGGAACACTGGTCTGGATTCTTTTGGAAGTGCAGATTGCTCATTAGGAATGCGTGCAATGAAATCATTTAAAAGAGGGAACGTTCATCCTCATTCTAAATCTCCACTATTTTCAATTGACTCTTCATATGAAACATTTCTTGTTAAGGCTGTTTGGAGAGCCATAAAGTGTTTTGTGTGCTAAATCAAAGCTGCTATGGTTTTACTTATAGGAATTAATGATGGGCCATATAAGTAGAAAAGGTGTTGTTGTGTATAACCTGTCACAGCCAAACTGGGGAAAGGTTTGTCCTTGCTACTATTCTAGCCTTTTATTACAAAGAGCAGGAAGAACAGTCAATAACCACTTATTAATGATTTTCTCTGTCCTTTATTGTAGCTTTAGGTACATTAGGCTCTCAGTAATTATCTCATTCATAATCCTCCATAACAAGTAATACTTTCTGCATCTTGTGAAGCATAATTGGAAAATATTTTCTTGGGATGTACACTATTTCTATTCTCTCTTTAATATAACTTTCCCCAAGAGTATCTTGCCAAGGAAAAATGAGCAAGCATAATTTTATACAGGTAATCAAATCTCTCAAATGTTGGCACGTTTTCCTTTATCTCCATGGGACCAAAAGCTAACCTTCAAATAGACCTAGGCATTAAAGGGAAGAATTTCAGCACACAATTAGTACTCAAATAAGGTTGTACAAGGCAACTTGAACAGGAGAGCTGTTTTGAGTTATTAGTACTGTATTTCTACTGCAGAATATTCCATTTGATTAATACAGAACTGAAGGGGAACATATATACACACACACTATGTATTAGTCTAAGTGCACGTGTTGTGTCTTTGTGTATATATAGATATGTCTAATACATTATTTAAACACTGGCTTATAGCTGGAGTTTACAGCCTTTCTAAATAGTTCTATTTTTGCCCACTTAGAACTCCAAACCACATCTTGATGCAGGTTTTATCTTACTGTGTTGAGCAAAATAAATGTGAGGGGGAGGGAAATAAAGAAAGAAATCAGCATGTCTTTGGATTCCTCTCAGTTGCAATACCCAGCAGAACAGTTAATTTATTCCAAACTTTCTGACATAAATCATGCTGAAGGGGAGACAAGGAAGCCCTAAGGGACTGCAGATACAAAGCTGAGGACTGGTTTCAGGCTGAGCAGACACTTTAATCTGTGCTGGACCTACACTGAAACCTTTCAGCCTCCATGTTTGTTGTGGAATTGAACATTCTCATTTCTATTCTCACTCATTTCAGCATCAAGGGCTCTGGTGAGTACAGAACCCAGGGAAAGATGATACTGAGAGAGCATTTGAGTCCCCAGCTGTAAATAATTCACCATTCTGTAGTGTAGTATGTAACTCAGCAAGATAGCTGCCCTGTTCACTCTGCTTAAGCTAAAGAAGGCTCTGGATGGCTCAGGGAAGATATTTTTTTTCTATTCTAGCTTAAAAGTTTGGCTTGACTGTAGTTGCATATTTAAATGCAGCCAGTTGGCAATTCAGAATTTTATGGTGTGATTATGCTCATTCTTCAAGACCAGCTTTTGGATGATTTTAAATTCCATTTTTAGTTAGCTAGTTGATTCCATGGCTGTCCTATGTAAAGTCTGATAATTGAGGTCAGAATTTGGATTTTTATGTGCTTGGGTCAAGATTTTTCTATTTTGCATTACTATGAAAATATCCACTGAGTTCTTCCAGTTATAACACTTGAATTCTAAGATAATATGCTTAGTGATTTTTTTGTTAATTATTGCCTTAATTCACTGTGAAAACATCGGTAAAAATGGAATACTCAGTAATTGGCTTTTTAAATCTGGTGCAAGTATGATTAAAAAAAAACCCAACAAACCCAAGAAAGAACAAAGGCCCTCAATACAGAAGTTATATATTTAGCCTGAGTTAAAACAGCAGTGGAGATGGGGTGACTTGGTAATCTGTTGGGTTTATTTGCTAATGGAACAAGCTCACCTGTCCCTGTTTGGAATTTAAGTGAAGGTAGAAGGCATGTGTAACACAACTTTGGTTTTGACCCTCTGCTGAGTCAGGCTCATAGCTCAGGCCAGTGTTCCATCTCCAGGGGAGCAAGGACCTTCTTCCAAGGGCTCCTGACAGCCTGAGGTGGCTCTGCTCTGTTCTGAAAGTTCTCACCTTTGCACAGAAGCGTTGAACATCATGAGCAGAACGAAGACCAGGGATAAGGAGAAAGGATGTAACTGGGGAAGGGAATTGAGAAGGGTGGGAGCTGCTGTTCAGCTTTCTGTCCTAGGGAGAGGAATTTCAAATCCCTGCCTAACTATATGGGTAAAATACTGGGTGAGGACAGGGTCAGCATGTTTCCTGCCTGTGGAACTCTGTCCTTCAGGCCTTCTGTGAGAGGGTGTGGCTGGTTTTACACCCCAGTGATGTAGAAGGCTCACATTTGTGCAGAGCGATGGCTGGCAGCTCTTTTCCAGCCTGGAAAAAGGCATTTCGTTGTTTCAGAGCTAGAGAGAATTCAGGTAGAGTTGTTGAAGCTGCTAGTGGATAGAATTCTAAGTCTCTGTGACTCTCAGAAGCCATCTGCCAGTGTCCAGATTGGTGCTAGAGAGCTGACCTCGCCTGGACCTGCGAGCTAAATGACCTAGGCGTTGCTTAGGAAATCAAATTTTTGTCATCCTCTGATGGCACCTCTTCTTTGTAGGTGAGATGACCTCTAACACTCCTTATTTCCTCTCAATATTCTTTGAACTATACCTCAGACTATTTTATATATAGCTGGGCTTAACATAAGTCAGTGTTTCTTGTGAAGCTTGCACATGCCTTGAGCCTGTCTGTAAATCAGGCCTTGCAGATAAAATAATGTGTATTTGCACATTCTGTCAAGTCTTAGGGCTGGATAATGTGTTCAGTTTTTAAAATACAAATTTCAGATAATGAAAAGCGCCCCTTAGAGTGCAGACAGTGCAAAGGCCACGGCAGGGAAGTCAGAGGGGTGGCACATTCCCTGGCAGGAGTCAGAACATATGCAGTGACATCTCTAAAGAGCTGCTGGGTGAGCTTGTATGAGTTCTGCGTTATTTGCTGAACTAGAAACGGTCCCATGCACCTTTTCCAGCTGCATTGTGCCTCCCTGCTACTGAAATGAGCTTCCACAAACTTCACTTCAGTGTATATGACATTTTTATTGTGTTTTGTGTCCTTTTGTCCTGTAAAACAGTCTCCTTTGCACATTCAATTCCTTGCTCATGGGGTCAGCTTCAAAAGGTTCAAGAACTTAGTGGAGCACTTCTGTTGTAAGACGTTGAAACCTTTGCTCCTCATACTTATTTTTCTTCTTCTCTGCATTGCTTTATGCTGATAAGGAAACTGAAGTTTGAGAGAGATAAAAATTTTTAAAAATCCTTTGCCTTTTACTTTCAATTTGTCCAAGTGCAGCATATCTGTGCTGACTCCATGTTCAGTATTATCATTAGGACAGCTTAGGGAGTAGGAAGAAAAGGTTGTGGGAATAGCAAAAAGGAAGATTTCAAAGCAATTAATCTTTATTTTTACTTTTTTTTTTTTTTTTTAAATTGTCCAGCTGTTCATTGTCATTTAAGATACCGGTGAGCCTCACAAATGGATGAGACTTTCTCTGGAAATAGGAATTTCAGAAGTAGGAATTTCAGAAAATTAGTTTCTTTCTAAAGTTAGGAGATTAATATTTGAGCTGAATAGAGACTCTGCGCTGTTGTATTTGTTTGTTTGAGACATCCATTGTCCTTGGAATTCTCTTGGAGCACAGTGAACATCTTCATTACACAACAAACTTTTTATTACCAAGACTTTGACACAGCCAGGCAGGTCTGGAGTGGGGAACTTGCTGCTTCTCTGTTCCTCTTAGTATTCATCTTAATTCATCACACTGGGTTCATGTGGCATAAAAATGGGATGCACTTCACTGAAAATATGAATATATCCTCAGAAATATGCAGTTGTGTGTACCCTGAGATGAGAGAGTCACTTTTAGTATCTATATTGGCTTTTCAAGCAGCGATAAAGGAAACTCTGCAATAATAACTGAGCACTTGTGACTGGCAAACACACTCCTGCAGTTCAGAACTGGAATATGAATGGGCACCACAGGAGGTTTGCCCATTTCTGATGAAAACAGTTTTAACAGCATGAATTTATGAATCTACTCAGTGCAAATGAGAGTTTATTATGCTGAGAGTCCAAAAATGATGCTTCACTTATTAAATTAATACAAAAATTGTATTCAGATAGTGTTGGAGAGTTTTGTAGACCTTCCTGAATATCAGAGCTGACGCTGAAATCATTGGCTTGGGTTAGGGGAGGTAATGGTGAAAACAGGACAAGCTGCCAAAAACACTCTATTCTTTGCTTGATTGAAATGAATGTGTATTTGGAACAGCACCTGTCACAGTTTCCCAATCTGTGCACTAGAGAAAATGGTGCTTGCCCATTTTGAAAATCCTGGGTTTGTTTAAAACAAACTTTTTGTAATTTTTTGTAATTTTTTGTAATTTTTGCTTTTTGTAATTTTTTTGCTCTGTAAAAAAGCTTTTGCACTTCTCAGATTATTTCTCCACCACGTGGGTCAGCTGCAGTTATTGCTGCAAGATTTGAAGCATTGACATCTACTCTAGTACAGTCTCAATAGCTTCAAATTTCCATGGCTATGGCAGAATTCAGAACATAAAATTCAGGCAAATTTGATACCTAGTGCCACATAACTGTGAGTCTTACTGCCAGATTTGGATATCTAGTCTGCCAGCTGCACTGTGCACTGCCCAGCTCATTCAAACCATATGCCTTGAGCAAACAATCAGCAAAGTGTGCTAAAGGCTCTGAGAAGTACCACATTAGCCATACGTCAGCCAGCTGCATGTCCTGCCCTATTAATTTCAATAAAAGCTTACCCCTTTAAAACTGATTTTTGTCTTCTTTGTTCTAAAAATACGGCTTAAATAGAATTTGTGCATCTGCAGTTAGGTTTGCAGCAACAAATTCATTCTCTCTGCAAAATAATACTGAAATTTTGGTTCAGTTTTAAAAGTTTCCCTAGAGACAGAAGAATCCATTACAAGCTTTTCTGTATCTGGAAAGGAAACAGTCACTCATGAGCACCCTAAAGCCATTTGTAGCACATATTCTTCATACTCTTGAGGGACTCTTGCCCAGAGTAGAGTGCTCAGTCTTGTGCCATAAGAAAAATGAAAAATGTATGTATTGTTTTTCTTCCTTTTGTTGGATTTAGCCGATGCTCACCCTGCTGGAGTCACTACCCTGAGGCTGTTTGCAAGAGTGAGTCAAGAACACACTGGCAGTAATAAACATGTAAACTGTGTATTTGTATGGCTCCCTACATCTGTGAGGCACTGCTTTGTCTCTACACCTCTGTATATTTGTTTTATGTGTCCTGGTTAAAATGGATTCTGTGCTGTTTATGTTTATATAGCCATGGATTGTTATTATCTATATATTAGGAGAAGGGGTGAATATGAAAAAAAAAGAGATAGCAGTGCCATTGTGACAGGTACAAAATACTTTCTCAGGGTCCAGGATAGTATTACCATAAATTCAGTTTTGTGGGATTTAAAAACCACAAGAACAGTGCATATTAATACAAACGTTACAGCATCTCTGAGCGGGAATGAAGTATTTTGGTCCAAGCTCTCTTAGCTAAATAAAGAAAGGGTAACAAGTATATTGTGAATGAAACGTTTTTTCATAGCTGATTTTTACCTACATAGTCTTCTTCTTTGATCCTCTGAAGCATTTTACGAGAGAAACCAATGTTGTAAGTACTAAGGCAGAACAGCAGAGCAGCCTACTGGGGTTCGTTGTCTGTTCTCCACAGTGCTCACAGTTAAGCCAAAGTGAGGCATAATTAGGCAGGTAAATTCAATCTACTTTCTATCAGTCAAACTGATTTATACCATTTTTAATATCATCCTGCAATGTTAGGGGAAAAAAATCTTTAAATATTAGGGGTAGTAGAGAATCTGACAGACTTTTATTGGGTTTTTTTTTTTGACTGGAGCATCTCCATGCCCAGGAGAGGCTGAGGGAGCTGGGGCTGATCAGCCTGGGGAGGAGCCCCAGTGAGAGGGGCCCTGGGTATCCCTGTGTCTGTCCCTGTGTGTTGCTGTCTGTCCCTGTGTCTGTCCCTGTGTCTGTCCCTGTCTCTGTCCCTGTGTCTGTCCCTGTCTGTCCCTGTCTGTCCCTGTGTCTGTCCCTGTGTCCGTCCCTGTGTCAGGGAGGGCAGAGCAGGCCCAGGCTCTGCTCCAGGCCCAGCAATGGCCCCAGAGCCCCGGGCAGGGCCTGAGCCCAGGAGCTGCCCCTGCCCAGGAGGCACAACTTCTGCCCTGGCAGTGCCCAGCCCTGAGCAGATTGTGCCCAGAGGCTGTGCAGGCTCCTCCCTGGGGACATTGCAGAGCCCTCTGCACACTCTGCTGTGCCCTGTGCTCTGGGGTGGCCCTGCTGGGGCAGGGAGGTGGCACCAGAGCAGCCCCTGGGGCCCCTCCAGCCTCACCCCTTGTGTTTTATTTCTCTGCTGATCAGTGAAAAATTCTCACAGTAAATACAAATGACAAGGACACAGTTCCACTAAAGAGGCTGTGTGCAGTAGATGTAACACACCATTCTTTATCCTTTGTTGCTGCTCATCTCATCTCATCTCATCACGGACCTTTAATGACTTTATTGGGAAATTTATTGACTCAGCTTCTGGTTTCCTTTTCCTTCCATTCGAGGTCATTGCAGAGGGAATACCTCTTGAATTGACACAAGATATCTTACTGTTCTACATAGTTTAAAATTACTAAAGCTCTTCCTTTGTGCAGTAGTTCTGGATAGTTGCTCTCCTCCAGATTCTGGTCCCTAATATTGACAATGTCAAACATGGTTTAAGACACTGGCAGATTCTTGGAGCTTTACTCTACTTGTGGTGGAAGTGGCTGAAAACCCAACAGCCTTTTACGAGGTCTTGACTGTTGTTATGAAGTCTTAAGACAGGTCTGCAGAGACATAATAACTGAAAAATACATGTTTATAAAGGTTGCTTCAAGGTTGGGGTTGTGGCTTCCTGCAGAATTCCTCCAGTGTTAAACTGATACTACACTGGATGAGAGCCAACAGGCTCTAAACTTGCTCTTAAAAACCTGGAGCTGGAGATCTTTTCAGAGAGTACATCTGTATTGCTAATTTGCACCTTGAAGGAGGAAATTGGCTGGAGAGTTGGTGAGAATGAATAAATTGATTCACAGTGGGTTGACAACTCCTTGTGTCTGACTTTCTGTGAAACATCTGTGGGTGATGCCACCACAAAATTTGACTGCTGGCTTGCAAGCTGGTCTACTATCAATATGTGATTAAAAACCTGTTGCTCAGATATATGAACTGGATTCATGGCACTGTTTTCCAGATTACTTTGTCTAGCTTTGAATGGGTGATAAAAGGCCTGGAGCAGAGAAAGGAAAAACCTACTTCAAAAAATGTCATCTCTGCTGACTCTCATAGATGTGCAAGTGGAATAATGCAGCAGAAAACCAAGCCCAGATCTGAAAGTAATGATTTATCCAGAAAATATTTTTCTTTATAAAAAGATTTCTTTTTACAGTTTTAGAGAGAAAAATAATGAAGATGAGGAAGTTTTAGCAAGTATTACAAGGTGAAATTTCTAGCAGCTGAATCATTAAATGCACTCATTTGTAAACATCAGCGATGGAGATGACAAGTTGTATAGATCACAATTCTTCTCTTCTTGTCATGAGGAGTAGTGATTTATTATTTGAGTAATCATGCAGCACAACACAGAATTTAGATTCCCCAAGAAAAAGACTTGCAATGTTTATGAATGTATTAGTATTTCATCATTAGAAAATTATGAGCTCAGGAAAAAAAAAAATCATTAGTTTCTAAAATGTGATACTTGTACACTGAATAAAGCTATAATGTGAACCAGACAGGCAGACCTGTGAATCAAACGCTCCTGCACATAATATATTAAAGATTTTCCTGATTTGTTTCTGCTGTAGACAAAGAATACTCATGTTTGTGCCACTTTAATCC
Source organism: Horornis vulcanius (assembly GCA_013401035.1). Lineage (NCBI taxonomy): Eukaryota > Metazoa > Chordata > Aves > Passeriformes > Scotocercidae > Horornis > Horornis vulcanius. Next base: position 23,397 of record VZUA01028479.1, read on the forward strand.
ATGATGAAGGTGCAGCATGTACTCAGAAAAATGTCCTTATGTTGAGCACTTTATAACTGCACTGTTTGTTTTGTTTTTTTCATCCTGAGAATTGTCCAGTTTCATACAAAGATTAAATGAGACAAGAGACTCAGATGTCCTGGCAGTCTACACTTGGTGCTGAAGAATGAATGGATTAAATATATGAAATTCTTAGCTAGTATCTTTCTGCAAAGGAAAACATAACATTATGCAATTACATAATATGGGCATTTAAATTTTTTCAGCCCTTGTAGAATCTGCCTGTGGCTCCTTTTTCCCCCCAAACAGGCATTATTGTAGCTTTATTCTGAGAAGCAATTTGCTGTATCACAGCTGGTCATCAGTGAGGCATTGTAGGCCTAATTCCGTGGCTGGCCTTCAGTGAGGCGTTGTGATTCCCTCGTGCTGCTCTGTGCCAGGACACACACTCCCTTCTCAATGCAGTGAGGAGCACTGGATGTGGATTTGTTGGGAGCACAAGCTGCAAGTTTGTTTTTTCGGGCTAAAGGGAAGGACTATTAACCACAAACTCTAGAGCCTCTGATTTTATAATTGGAAATCAATTGGGCAAAGCCTAGTTTTGCATATGCGACCTCTTCCTGTGACTGTATCCCAGAATAGTTTTCTCCTGAAATGATTTGCTTAACAATTTTACATTAACAGCTAATCTGTTTGCAAAATCAGTTTGAAATACTAAATTACCTGTGTGCTTTTGACGACCACATACAAAAAAAAAAAAGCTTAACCAACGTGGAATTATCTGAATGGTGATTTTTT